>PTEX01000105.1:2304660-2360648 GCA_003342815.1 Eudromia elegans
AAGGAAGGAAGGAAGGAAGGAAGGAAGGAAGGAAGGAAGGAAGGAAGGAAGGAAGGAAGGAAGGAAGGAAGGAAGGAAGGAAGGAAGGAAGGAAGACCTCAGAGAAGCGCACAGTATGAAAGTCAAAGTTCATTTTGTTTTAAAGGAATCTGCAATATGTCTCTTTGTTCCAAATGATTTTTAGGGTTTTCCACAGCTGCCTTGCTATAATTAATCAAATGTGATACAGTAAATACAAAGTCCACTGAGAGCCCATTACCAAATACGGCCTATGTTTTATGCATAAAATAAACAGTATATCAATAATCACAACTCAGTGAATGAACCATAGCAAAACCAAATTCCTTTGCTTACAGACTCTTCTGCTTGAAAATGAAAGGAAAATTGAAGGATTCAATGTATTATTGATATTTAAAATGCTGGTTAAGTATTTGTTGTGTTCTTGTAACAGCCCTATACAAATGTAAAAATGCTATTGGTAATGAGTATTACAGACACTTTTTTCATGCTATAGAAGATGATTCTTTGAAATCAGACCTTCAGGAAGTCTTTCTGATTCCTGAAATTCAGAGCACAGGTACTCCCAATAATCCACAAGACACCAGTTCATGAAAATGAAACTACCTTTTGGACATGCACACATGGTTTTATTTATCATGGAAGTCATGGAAAATGAGGAGAGAGAATATATAGAAAATCTGTTTCTCCGTTTTACCCTATGTACACTATGTGGCCAAGAAACAGATCTGTAAATGGCAGCATGGCAGAAGAAGTATTCTTTATATCTTCAATTTAGACATTGCTTTTAAGTTAGCTCTTCTACCTGATTTCCCTAGCCCATGCTCTTGGGAAGGCACCAACATGAGCATATACAAGTTGTAGAAAGCCAGCATAAATGGACAGGCCAGTTGTAGCCCCGGGAGCATGAAGGATATGCTAGAGAAAGAGAGAAGCACACAGTACATGTATTTTGCAATGTGATGATATATTTATCCTTATTAACACAGAGCCTAATTTTGAAATTCATTTATAATGAAAGTAGTCCATTATTACACTTTTAAATACACTTAAATAGACTCTGAGTTCTGAGATTAGAAAATCTGGTACTTAGAAACCTTAAAAGCTTTGTTATTATCAAAAAATAGCTTTTGAATGCAGAGAAAAAAAATACCAGAAAATATTTATCCTTTCAAAAAAAAAAAAAAAAAAAAAAAAAAAAAAAAAAAAAAACAAAAAAAAAACAAAAAAAAAAAAAAAACAACACCACAACCTAAACTGCTGATGCTCTGTCAAGTAAAGGGTAAATTAATATCAGAGGTGATCCTTGCTAGCATGCCTAGCTTCCAGCAAACCAATTCTAGTTGTTTCAGTCTTTAAGTGGATATATTCTGGCAATATCACAGGAAGTGCAACATCATAGCTATTATTGCGCTTTGCATAGAGAATTTGAGTTTTTTGTTGTTGTTTATTCTATTAATTCTCTGTACAACCATGTATACCAAACACTGAAAAGATATCTAACACTGTTTTTCATTAACTGTTATTTATTATCATTGACCACTGAGATAGCACCTTTTCAGGAGACCAAACTACCTTTTCAGAAAAGTAATTCATTGCCTTAAATAACAACATTTATTCAGAAGAGCCAGTAAGAACGTGCAGCTTCTGACTTATTTTTTCTTTTAAACAGAGAATAAAGTGAACTAGAGAATTAAGCTTTTATACTGCAGACAAAAGTCTTTTTATTATCTAACCACCTGAGCTGCAAACCTTCCACATTATACCATAATTATGATTCCAGGATGCAAGGAATATACAATATTAGAAACTTTAGTGTTTCTTCTACTGACAGTGTTAATGTAGAATAATAAAGACATCTTTCACAAAGGTAATTATATAAAAAAATGCAACTAGCTAGTAATTTAGAATAGGTTATTCAATATGCATAAGCATACCAAAAAAAAACAAAAAAAAAACAAAAAAAAAAACCAAAAAAAAAAAACCACCCTACGGCATGGACTATGCCAGAAATGTAATTTCTTTACTGAAGAGGGGAAAAAAAAATAAAGGAATAGATAGGCAATAGATTCTTAGTTTCAATCTCATTTTTTTCATATTTATGCAGATACAAAACGTTAAGGTATAAAAATTTATATGTTTGAGAGACTACGAAAAAGAGCCTTCTCTGAGATTGTAATATTTTACGTCCGACCCATTATTTTCCTGTACCTTTTTAAGCACTCCTACTGAGAGTTCAGTGACTTTGGATATAGCCATATTCACAATGAAGTCACGGTAAAAATTCTCACTATATAAAATCACAATATTTCCTATTTACTTGCTGATATCACTAGTAACACATATAAAATTTCTCTGTTCCTACATTCAAACAGCAGATATTTTTCATGTTTTTAAGTGTGGAAGCTATATTAATTAAACCAGTCAGTTTATCATATCACTAAAATGTTTCTAGTTAACCCTGGTTTAGCAAAGCAGTTTAAACACATGCTAAAATCAACAGATATTCAGAAAAGCATCCAAATACATATGACCCTAAACACAAATAAATCTGAACATAAACTTTCCGTGCATCTGAGGACTTTCATCTCCAGGGCTTTCTTCCTCCATGTGAGGAAGAACTTCTTAACAGTGAGGGTGACAGAGCCCTGGCACAGGCTGCCCAGAGAGGTTGTGCAGTCTCCTTCTCTGGAGGTCTTCCAAATCCACCTGGATGCCACCCTGTGCCACATGCTCTGGGTGTGTGATTCTGTGACTAGATTTACAAAGACATTTAGATGCCAACATATGAATATAACCTTTTGAGATTTGCAGCAGTCACTAAGAAAATTGGAAAATTAATTCTTAGCTAAATTTCACAAGTTATCTGCACCTGAATCATAATTAATTACTAGATACCTTGCACTTTACAAAGTTAAGCTAAAGGATCAAAACACAGACCATTTGCCTTCATTTTTGGTACCCAAAAAAGTAAAACAGACAATTATTTTCTCCATACAAATATCTGAGCATGTGATATAAAGAGTGGTATACTGTGTACAAGAAATGTATTGTTGCAATGTTTTGCAGCTTTGTTCCTCAGGAAGATTTTATTCTTTGTCTGTACCTATTGAAACTGGTTCTAGTCTTTCTGTAGAAGGGACCTGTGGAGCAAGAATTTTTATTCTGCAAATGCAGTAATATCCAGAAAAATTGCACACAAATTAAAAATATTCTAGGTAAGTGGAGATGAGAGCAGAAAGAACATGATTCACTAGAGAATTCAAAATTAAACATTGCATATATTGCATTCCCATAGCATTTGTTACAGGAAGGTGATTAATTTTCCCACCCTGCTTCCATCATATGCATTTCTACCTGCTTAATCATCTTGCTTTTCTGAATACTGGGATACATCAAATATCAGAAAGGATAAAGTTTATCCGAGCCACACAGATGCAACCAATAACTTCTTAAAGGCAAGACTGAAATATATTTCAGTAAGAAAAAAAAAAAGAAGAAAATATCTGGGGAAAAAAAAAAAGAATGCAGCAATATAAAAGTGAGGGAAAATAAATAAGAGCAACAGAACATGTATGTCAAGATTGCAAAACACATATGCTGGAGAATAATGTAAGAACACAGAAACCTGAAGGAAGAGGAGACAGAGATGTCCATTATGAAGAATTAGAAGATATCAGTGATACACTCAAAAGCAATATTTGCTAGAAGGTAAATTGAGAAAACCTGGAGACAAAACATGACAAAAAAGCAAAATCCACAACCAACAGCTTGAGAACAAAGTGGAAACTGCAAAACATTCATTAGAGTTGATCACTAATAGGGAAATGGAATGAAATCTCAACTAGACCAGGGAACAATCTGTCATCTGCTACATATTTTGTTCAAATAGTTCAAGACAGTCTAATTCTCACAAGAGTCTCACAAACCCAACTAGCAATGTTTCACATGAGTGAAATAAACTTCCATTATACCCTACATAAATATTAGAGTACTTTGTGAAAAGAATACAAGGTGCTTTGTACAGTGGTGTCTGCAGTACAATTCTGTGTATAAAAGTACCTCTTTCTGGCATTTTCTAGTTTTTAGAAAGCACTTAATAAGCAGATCGCCATTGATGCTCATGAGCCTATTATACTGAGAGAACTACAAGCATAAATTGAAGAGACAAAACAACAAGATCAGGATTTATCTTTTTCTTCTTAGCTTTGTGTTGTTCACCTGATAATGAATTGTTGTTCAATAAGAAAAGATAATTCTTGTGGTAACACTTCATGATATGATGTGTCTCACATTATAGAATACAGACAAGTATACGGCAAAAGAAGAGTCTGAGAGAATGTGTTTCAGTCTTACTGCATGCTGCAATCACACCAGGTATTTATAAATATTGACTATATCCTCCTGAGCCTGATCTTCTCCAAGCTGAACAGGCCCAGTACTCACAGCCTTTCCTTGTATAACAGATGCTTAATCATCTTTGTAGCCCTTCACTGGACCCAGTTTGTCCAGTTCTTATGGATCTTGTTCAATTTCTTATGCTGAGGAGCTCAGCATTGGACTCAGCACTCCAGATATGGTCTTACTAGGGCTGCATAGATAGGAAAGATCATTTCCATCAACCTTCTGGCAAAGATCTGCCTAACACCTTGGGCTTTTTGGCCACAAAGGCACATTTCTTGCTTGTGTTCAACTTGTTGTCCACCAGGACTCCAAGATCCATCTCTGCATTGCTGCTCTCCAGCTGGTTGTCTCAAGAAATGTAATTGAAAATAATGAAATGCAATTTTCAAATGTTTTTCAAATTAATCCACTTTGTGAGCTTAGCTGTACAGCAGGAAGAATATTCTAGTGATATTTTAAAGCATGACTAGCAGTTTGTAGATTGCCAACAAGCCCATAAGATCAGGAGAAAGAAAGAGAGAAAGTATTTTGCTTAATCAGTGTCTTAGCCACCAGTATTTCATTATTCAGAATAGCAGACACTGCTGTGGTTTTGACAGCAAAAATTACCCAGATTGCATTGACAAACAAAAATATTTACCTGGGCTTTGCATTCAGAGTTATCAGCTTCTTTAAGAGGAGTTAAAGGGTAAGCTATTTCAAGACTGTAGCCTGAATACTTAGGAATTATGTGGAGTGCTTAATAGCATCTCTTGTGAATACTTCTACAGTGACTTGCTAGGCACGGTGAAGCTGCTTACAGAAGCAATAATGTGATGTCTGGGTTTGCCTTCAGAAGATGTTAGTAAAGGATGTCTTTTTCTATGTACTCTTTTTGTGGGGAAAGGGAGAAAGAAAGAGATTTTTGAAGTTTAACAGAAAAGGAATGAGTGACCAGAAATTGTTCTACACTTTTAGCTTCAGGAGGATTTGGCAATTAGCAAAAGCAAGAGCTTTATAGATAAATGACATAGATATTTTATCAGATTGATAGAAAAGCGGATCTTTAAAAAACTAAAAAGGACCTGAATATCAGAGACATTACTCTGTGAAATGCCAAGAGGCACAATGAAATATTTTTGATACCAAATGGCATTGTCAAAAGATACTCATCAATTAGAGCCAATATAGCTTAGGCATTTCCAAGTACCATATCTATGTGTCTGGTCCATAATAATGCAAAACTTGGAATTATATGAATAGGTGCACAGCATAATATGTATAAAGGATTAGGAACCTTAGCAGAATAATCACAAAAACAAATTTACACTGAGAGCAGAGCAGTCAGTTAGCTAAATGGAAATCCCAGAGTTTAGGTGCCTAACTCAGGCTTGTAAAGAAGCACTTTTTTGTATTTGGGACTTCAAAGATGTGAGGGTCTTTTTTTTTTTTTTTCCTCCTCCATCTTCCAAAGTAAGTCCGCTGAAAGAGCCATCATCATGCCAGCACCTACATTTTATGTAATAGCACAGAGATTTTAAGCTTTTTCTGGAAGTTCGAAGCATAACAGCATAAGTGCTAGTCCCTTACAGCCCAAGAAGGTTCAAAGCCACATTTCCTACTTTTCAGCCTAAAATTTATTAAAGAAGTGAGAAACACATGCCTCCTTCCAGGATAATTTCTGTCTTTGGTGGCTTGATCTAAAACTGCGAGGGAAATAGTACATTTCATTTGCCCTGCTATTTTCTCTACCTTCATTTTTAAAATAAGGCTACCAAGACTTTATTGACAACATGTTATTAAGAATGCATGTAACTATTAAGAAAGTTTTCTTATCTTTTGTCTTTTAGCTTTGTAGCCATAGTGGCTTTTCGTAGAAAATACAAACAGCCAACCCTCCGAAACTTCCTGCTGTATCCATCTTAGTCATATCTAAATAGTCCTTTTATACAAATCAGTAAAGGAGAAAATCAATCTTAAGGTTACAAATGAACAAGCTCATTAGATTGAGTATATGCAACCACAGGTAAGAAAACTGTTTCAATATTTCAGGTGAATGAAAATGAAAAACAAAAATGAAAGCCAGTTGTAATGTAAAACTTCATTAAAATAATTAGAGCATGAAGAATCTGTATTTCTTTTAAAACATTCTTGGAATTCATTCCTAAGTTGTACATTTAATGAAAAGAATGAACTTCAGAAGAAACTTTGCTTACAGCTTGATGGCTGCTTCTTCAAAAACAAGAAAGGTGGCTCTGTACACCCTCAATCAAGAAGATATTTGTAAGGAGAAGATGTAAGGAGAGAGGGAGAGAGGGAAGGAAAAGATGATAACTTGTTCTTTCTTTCTTTCTTTCTTTCTTTCTTTCATGAAATATTTTCTGGAAAAGAAATTCTCACCTGCCATATTACCTGTAATAATCCATTCAGAACAAATTGTTTTCAAAAATCATTTACATATTTCTGTTTATGAAAAGCAGTTAGCAGTTCCCTGCCAGCTCTACCTAGTTATTTTATCATTTGTACTTAGGGACAAAGATTGTATCAGTTTTCATGGCTGTGATATATCTTTGTGTTCTAACTTACATTGACATACTTATATTGTCATCCATTCCCAAGGTATCCTATTTTCTCGTGCACTACAAAAAAAAAAAAAAAAAAGATACCTTGGGCATGGATTGGCTTTAAAAGGAGTGGTAATTATAGGCAAAAAAACCCCACATATTTTGCTTGGTAAAATTTACAGTAGGGAAAAAAAACTTATTAGACTACTAAATTCTAATTTTGGTACAAAAGAATATTAGATTTAAAGTCAGTTTTCATGTTAGGAATGGCTACATTTGTACAAAGATTAGTAACAGAAAAAGTCATGGGCTTTTGTAAAGCTATTGTAAAAGAAAATCTAGATAAATGGATTTTTATTCACCAAAAAGATATATAATCCTGTGTTTTAACTTCAGTCATATGACTCTGTAATCATTACACAGCAGTGGGACTAAACAGATCCTGAAAATTATGCAAGGGATTAACCAGTTCACTAAAAGTGGATTTAAGAAACAGGTCTCTGTCTATTTTTTTAATAATGTTTTTGCTTTTGAGCTAGAAATCAAATACTTATCCAATTTTGGGGAGATTTTGGGGAGATTTTGGGGAGATTTTGGGGAGAAAGGAAGGGTAAAGATTTTAAAAAGAAACTGAGATTAAGGCATTTACATTTTATATTACTTGGAAGAAAAAAAAAATCCGTAAAGATCAGAAACGTTAGAGGAATCAACATGAATAAAACAATAATGTGCTTTGTCAAACAGGGTGAAAAGTAAATTCTTCTTTCTAATACACTGCACTAATTCTTTAGCCTGGAAGATTAAGGTAAAAACTAAGGTGTACCCATTTTGTATGGTCCTAGGTTGTGTGACTTTCTATAAATTTCAATAGGATGACCCATTATTATGGGTATTATGACCCATATTTAACTGATTTAACTGTAATGAATATTTAACTGTACTGCCTTAACAGCAAATCAATGAAACTATACATGTATACAATTTAAGATCGCTTAAGTCACTAGAGAAAATAGAGTCTTAAAGTCAACAGCAATATTTCAGTTGTTGTCAATAAGAACAGAACTTGGGCCTCCCTATACAGCAGCTCCTATCAGAGATTTTTTGATTGTTCACATAGCTGCATTTATACAGCCTTGTTGTATAACCTAATGCAAACTTAATCCATTTACCACTTCCTAAAATGTGATCATATATATATTTTTTTTAAATACCTAAATGGCTACTAGATCTTGTCAAACACCATGCTGAAAGCACAGTTCAATGTTTTGAGTCCCAAGCACTTACACAGACTTCTCTGTATAAGTACTTATATCTTCTTATATCACGTTTCTCATAGGATATTGAGGCTGTATGGGCAGTGGCCACATTTATAACAGGTTCCGGTAATCATCCAGAATACACGGATAGATATACCATTCTAATCTCTCCCAGATTAATTGGGCAGCTGGAAATGCATGTGTCTTCATTTTCAACAAGGTAAATAAAATACCTAATACATGCTAAAGATACCTAGCATAGGGATTTGTTTTGTTTTGTTTTTTAAATGAGCATGCATTTGTGGTTCCAATTTCAAGAATAGTTCATGTTTTAGGTGTTTTGTGTTAAATACAGTACGAATACACAGAACTTTCCCCTTGAGGTGCAGATGTATGCCTTTCCTGTTAGGCTAGAAAATCTAGCTTACATTCTCTCACTGTGCATGAATTAACTTCAAAACATAAATCAGTGAAGTTTTTTCCTCTCCTGTTCCCTAACAGCCCATCTTCCTCCCTAGTAAAATAGTGAAAAAAGCTTTCCACAGTGGAGAACAGAAATCTTTGAAATATTTTCTGACAGGTGAGAAATAGACAAGATTTTAACATTAGCATGCTGTCTAAAACCAGTTTTTCTATGACCTTTCTATGAGGACAACGATGCCAATGTACTGTAGGTATATTCTTCCGACTCAGTTCAAAAAAATAAAAGGTGGCTGAAGGTCCTTCAGACTAAAATAAAACACTTATTCACAATTAGGTGGTGGCTTTGATGACCAGCTTTGATGCTCCACCCTCAGTAGGCTTGTTGGCTATTTCTAGCAGCTCTTGCACTGGGCTGGTTTTGGTTCACACTTCACAGTTGGAGGTATTTAACTTTCTGCTTTTTCTTGAGATTCAAAATCTCAAGATTTTTAATGCCTATTTAAGAAGGAACAGCAAAGACGAAGAGTAAAGATATTGTGTCTATATGCAGGGAAGGACAAACTCTTGTAAGACATTCTAAGTAGATGTAATTCTAAGTAGAATATTTATCCAGTTCAAAGTAGCTTGAGAAAATCATGTAAAGTAGTAGCAGGAAATTAAGTCCAGATCTTCAAACTCCCCTAATGCAGTGAGAGACAACGCAAAAGAAAGGTCTCTTTACTTTCTGTAGCTGATTCATTAATATTTTTCTGATACAAAACAAGCATAAATTTCCACCAGCAGAAGTTTCTACCAAATCATTCCACAATTATCTGAACTTAAAACTCTGCCATTCTATACTGTCTTCAACTGGAATTCAGAATATCCTCATACAGTGTTTTATTTAATAGTATTTACTTCAGCATTCTTATTTCTTTCCCTCATTTTATTTCAAATGTGTATTTACAGAGTTGCATTAAGACTGATGCGAACTCAAGTCTATGCTGTCCTTGTTTGGATGATCTTGCTTCCCTCATACTCACAGTCCAGAGACAGTTTTACAGGTTTTCCAAACATTGCTTGCTTCTTCTTATGCATTATACAATACTTAACACTAGGTTCACAAAAGAATATTAATAACATTTTAGAAGATTATTTTATCTTACTGAGTTTATAATAACTCTTATAAAAAACAACATCAACAACAACAACACACAAAAAAACACACCATAAACTTCTCTGTAAAGTCTTAAGAAGTCTTAAGAATTTTTAGTATTTTTCCTATTGATTTTGTTCAATTTCTTAACTAACTACCCTCATACCTCAAAACACGCCTCTCACCTCTAGTTTGGCAAGTCCAACTTCTGCAAATTCTTCATGACTCTTAGAAGGTGAACTGCTATTTCTTTTCCTAGCAGGCTTTTTTAAAGTTTCTATCTTACTGTTTTAATATGAAAAAAGACAGTTTAGATTAGCAAAAATGTACAAGTGCTTACAGTGTCTTCTCTAATACTTTTCAGTTGAAAAGGATCTTACATCTATTTCATTCACATTTATAATAAAAAGCAGGTTTGAAGCATACAGTTATACAATAAGTTCTCACACTCACCTTAACAAAATGACAGGGCAGACGGGATGCTCAGACCAGTAACTTTCTCCTACATTCTACTTTTTTTGTTCAGCCCAAGTAAAAATACCATTTGCAGATGCTCTTCCCTGAAACCTGGGAAACAGCCAGGAAAATTCCCACAGATGGCATGGGTGCAGTATACTTTGTGTTCTGCTGTGTGCACACACTTCTGGTATGCTGCGGTGCTGCTGGGCTTAGAACTAACACATCATATCCATGTTAGCACATCTTCAATCCATGCTTAGCTCATAAAGAAATTGAAACCTAAAAATTTTCAATGATTCATGAATTAAGAGCTACTCCCAGGAATCACATATCTTTCCCAGCAAGTTTAAATATATTTGAAATTAGTAAAAAAAGTCTAATCCTGGGAGCTGTCTTTGTTATTATTTTTTCATCCAGATCCCATGTAGGTTCTTTTTGCATTTGACATAATTTAAATCTTTTAATTTTCTTCTTATCTCTGCTAAAAGCATTTAAAATCTAAAGATAATAATCCAATGCCTTGTGCCGTGTAATTAAAAAAAAAAAAAAAAAGGAAAAAGAATGAACAAACACACTGCAGAATATATCAGGAGCAGCACTGCCTTTTTAGCTAGTTTTCATACAGTCAAATCTAACCATTTACTAGAGAACTATTTACTAGATCTAGTTTTCAATACTTAGCTTTCTTATTTTCTTCTGTAATAAACACCAGTTACTCCTCCACTTGGTCAGAAACTGGTTTCTCGAGTTGTTGAGTTGTTGATTTCTTGAGTCTTTGTTGATTCATCAACAATCCTTACTACAGAATTGAAGAAAATAGAGCCATATTCTGTTTTCAGACAAACAACTGTCTTTGTAACTATCCCTGAAAATTCTGTTACATGAAAAAAAAATGTGACTCAGCTTTTTATTGATATAGTGTTTGGTCTCATAATGTGCTACACACACTCACAGATACACAGAATAAAATACATTGAAAATATTCATTTGGCAAAATTTAGCACTCAAAGTTAACACTGATTCTGTAATTTCTACTTTCAAGTACATGACTAATTACTATTTTTCTAGCTCATCCAGCTTATTTTAGCGTAAATTATAAATGATGCCTATTTAACAAGGGCTTATTTAATGTTTCAAAGAATATTCTCATGTTTTTTACACTGCACTTAGAACATAAAATTACATCTGCAATAATACAACTTGGAGACAGCAGCACTGTAGCACTGTAGATGGATCCATCTTGCAGATCATGAATTTGTTAGGCTAATTATATATTAAATGACTATACTGATATATAAACAAAAGGACTAATGAAAGTAGGCCAGACTTTACCTCTAAGATTTCCTCAGATTGCAAATGTTCATTTTACAAATGTAATTTTATAATACAGTAGAAATTATGTATAATTTTCTATATTTAAGAAATGAAAGAATGAACAAAACAATCCCCCAATATAATTTCAAATCCATTTCAGGAAGTGCTACAGGCTTTAGTGCCTTAGCACAGTCTTTATCACTTTTAAACTAACAAAACAGCTAGGAGCAGTGGGAAGAGCATATTCTCTTTTCAGGGTCCAGTAAGTGGAAGTGGTGTGCTATAGCCATAGTAAAATGCTCTTCCCACATTTCCTCTGTAATCTGAATTAACTTGTTCTTCTCATGCAGACAACTTTGTTTGAAAATCCTCATGATCCGGTGCTTGTCACGTTTCCCTAATATATTCTATTCTTCAGATTTGTGTTTATCCTTGTCTCCCTTTCCAGTTCCTTCTCAGCTTTGCAACACTTGTTTCCTCTCTCTTTACCTCCTCCATTACTCACTGCAGAGAACTTCATAATCATGAATCCCAATTCATTTTCCTAACTCTAGTAAGTGTAGTTCATGTCAATGAGGTAGAGTTTTTTATTACATTTTTACTCTCATCATATTTTTATGGTGTTCTACAGTGCTTTGAACTTTATTGTAATATATATATAAGAATATTGTGTGATTTATGTGATCCATGTGAATATTCCTTCATCAAGTGGCAATTCCTGAAAGGAAGAATAGCGCATGCATGTTCCTCCCTGGCTTCCCTGTGTATCAAATATCCTAGGTTATCACTTGGTGAATATAGTTTTTCATCTGACATCAGTGCTCTTTATGAGTTTGATCCAGTGTACTGCTGGTAAGACCTGGAAAATCAGATATAGGAATAGTAGAGCAGGACTGTTCCACAGTCAGTTAAGAATCCAGACAACAATAAAGCTCTATAAAAATGCATTTCTAATCTCAGAGGTGGTCTCTGTTTACTTAAGAATATGCCTAAATAGATGATTTATGGTTTCGAGAAAAAATCCCGAGAAATTCATAGATTTGGCAGATTGTTTTTAAATTAAAGAAAATGCAAAGAAAATCAGGTGTTTAACTACATATCAGATTTGGCATCAGTCTCTAAATAGGAACTGCTGAGTTTCACAAGCTCTAGTCAATTGTGAAGAATCTAATTTTCTTTTACTGTGAATGTATAAAAGGTTCTATGGAAAACTGTGTACACAGTAGTAATAAAACCGCTCAAGTAGATCCCTGCCCTGAATGAAAAAATGTTATGTAGTGCTACCTACCAAAAAAAAATATGTTAAATGACTAATTTCTCCTCTCACCACATCTCTAGATAATGTCTAAAAATAAACATTATCTATTAGAGACCAGGTTCTTCAAAAGAACCCAATCCAAAAAATTCACAAATCCTTCTGCCGATTTCGCTGGATTTTTGACTGGGCCCCTAAAACATTTCTTCCTGATGTGGACGCTCTGCTGTGGTCTATGGTTCATACTGGTAGATTTATGCATGCAATTTCAAGTTACTCAGTGTTGATGCACATAAAAGCACTTCATAACAGAAACAGCAAACAATCTTGCAATTGATTGAGTAAATTATGTAGGTGACAGGCCCGAGACACACTGATTTTGTTTGTGACTTTATATATCAACAGTTTTCACATTGTCATTTATATTCAACTTTTTTAATAAATATATATATTAGTGCCAGAAAACTATTAGAATTTCAATGAGGTATTTTTTTATTATGTTTTTACACTAGTTGTATTTTTATGATATTCTACACTGCCTTCAGCTTTGTGGGAAGGGGGTACTATATATAAGATTATCATAATAACTTCTTTTTAAACAAAGTAACTACCAGTTCAATTCAGTTTGGTTTCACAGTCACATTTAAAACTGCTAGATTAATAGATTAGGGGGAGTATTGCAAAACCTAGGCACTTCATCCCTCCCTCATACCAATTCCTTTCCATCTCAGCTACTTTACCAGAAACACTAAGCTTCACTTAGGAATAGTCACCTAGGAATAAGTTGGAGGACAACCTGTCACTATCTCCCATAACATCTTCACTGAAAAACTAATACATTCCACACTAAGTTGGTAGACAGTGAGCTGGACTGAAATCTGGCTCAAAAGCCAGCCTTAAAGGATTGTGACTATGGAAAATGGGCACAGACTGAGACACAGGAAGCTCTAATTAAATATGAGAAAAGATGTTTTTCCTGTGAAGATGACAAAGGAAATAGATTATCCAGGTAGGCTGTGGAGTCTCCATCCTTAGAGAGATTCAAAAGTCATCTGAGCAACCTGCTCTAGATGTCCCTTCTTGAGAAGGGAGCTGGAATAGATGTTCTCCAGAGGTCCTTTCCAACCTCCACCATTCTGTGACACAGCCTAGTCATTTAGTGCATGCCTGGGATGGATACTGAGGTTAACACTGATTATTATTGATCAGTGAAATTAATGATTTGGGCGATAGGAGAGAGGACACCCTAAGAAAGTCTATAAATGATACAAAACTGGGAAGAGTGGCTGATACACCCAAGGGTTGTACTACCATTAAGAGGGACAACAGACTAGATAAATCTAAAGAAATTTAACAAAGGAAAATGCCATGTCTTGCACCTTGGAGGAACAACCCCAAGGCTTGAAAATAGTTTTGCAGAAAAGGACCTGGCCTCCTGCTGAACAACAAATAAGCAGTGTGCTTTTGCATTAAATCCAACAGCATCTTGGGCTGCATTAGGCACAGCCTGGCCATCAGATTCAGGGAGGTGATCGTCCCCCTCTACTTAGCTCTGGTGAGGCTGCACCTAAAGTGCTGTGTACAGTCCTGGGCTCTGCAGTATGATAAATGAAGGTACTGGAGCAAATGCAGTGAAGGGCTGAATAATGAAATGCTAGTGGACTAAAGACTAACTAAAATACTTCCTCCCTTTCTTTTCCTGATCTTATGGGTCCATTTGCAATATACAAATTGCTAGTGACAACCTAAAAGTTTTCTAGAAGTCCTTTCAGCTGTACAGATATGGTCAAAAACTGAACTATTTTGAAAATCATTTAAAAGTTACATTTTATTATTTTCTCTTCCATTTCTTTAGCCAACCATCTGGAGAGTTGCAGAGAAGGATCTTGGTGTCTGGGTGCACAAGAAGTTGAACACAAGCAGGCAGTGTGCTCTTGCGGCCCATGGTCTCCTAGGCTGCCTTAGGCAGAGCTTTTCCAGCATGTCAGTGGAGGTGATCCTTCTCCTCTACACAGCCCTGGTGAGGCTGTATGTGGACTGCTGAGTTCAGTGCTGGGCTCCTCAGCACAGGAGACTCCTAAACATACTGGAGTCCAGTGAAGGGCCACAAAGATGATTAAAGGACTGGAGCATTTGTTATACAAGAAAAGGCTAAAAGAGCTGCACCTCTTCAGCCTGCAGAATATAGGGCTTGGGGAGGATCTTAGCAATGTTTATAACTATCTAATAAGTGACAGTAAAGAGCATGGAATCTGACAGTATAATCCGGTAAAAGGATGAGAGGCAATGGGTACAAATTGAAACAAAAACAATTCCATTTAAATGATAATTTGAAAAGAATTTTTTTTTTAATGTAATAAAGCTGATCCAACACTGAAACTGGTTGCCCACATGGGTTGCAGAATTTCCATTCTTGGAGATATTCAAAAGCCAACTGGATGCCGCCCTGAGCAGCCTCCCCTAGCTGACCTTCCTTTGGGCAGGGGCATTGAATCTTATGATGTCAAAAGGCCACTTTCAACACCAACTGTTTTGTTATTCTATGCAGTTATGCAACTTAGACATGGATTGAAGCACCAGGACCATGGGAGTTAGGGTGCTGGATCTGAGTTCATGAACCAACAGGTGGTTAGTATAGTGCAATACATCCTCTATCTTATCATCTTATTCTCTAAATATCTAAGTCGTGAACAACACTTCTGTTGACAGCTGTTTGAGCACAGTGTCAAAAGACAAGAGGTAAAAATGTTTAAGTAGCCAGCAGGACAGGATTCCTCCTGTCAAAACTCAAAAGCCGCGCCCAGGGAGCGCGAGTGACCAGAAGTGCAGTGAACAGAGTGAGCAAACAGAGCGTGGTGCATCAGCCGGGGCATGGCGTGGCAGTGCGCACAGGCAGTTCGTGTATGTAGGGGGCAGGGAGTCCCCTCCCGGATGTGCAAAAGAGCTCTGTCCACAGTCTCCTCCACCAGCAGGAGATCAGGCGAGGCCATGGTCTCTACTCAGCAGAGACCTTGCACCAGGAAGACTGTGGTAATGAAGATGGAACCACCACAGAAACATGTGTCAGTCCAGGTCTCCAGCTGTGAGGAGTGTCTGAGCCTCTCCAAGTTACCTGGGAGTGGCAAAACATTGCCTGCCTTAGGTGTGAGCAGGTGACCTGCTTAGCCTGGTGGTGGAGCTGAAGGAGGAGAGATAGAAAGGCTCAGGGCCATCAGGGAATGCTAAAGAGACATAGACTGGTGGAGATGCGTTCTGCACTCCTCCCAGAAGAGCCACCCAGAGGAGTCCCTGGCTCCATCCGGAAATCCTGTACCTTCTTGCCATAGGGCAGAGGGGAGAGAATTAACAGTATCAAGGGACGAACAACAATGGAAAGAGATCCCTGCTCAAGGTGGCAAGAGAATCCATCCCCGGCCCACCGCTCTCCCACCAGTGACCACGTCCAACAGGTACGAGGCCCTGGACCCTGGGGAGCAGACAGATGAAGACACGGACCAAGGCCCATCTAGGGGTGCGTCTGCAGAGAGGCGGTCAGGTCCAAGCATTAAGGCTGCTCCCCCTAAGGAGAAAAGGAGCCCCCGGGAGAAGTGGCGGGTGATCGTTGTTGGTGACTCCCTGCTGCAGGGCACAGAGGCACCGATCTGCAGACCAGAACCCTTATTTAGAGAGGTCTGCTGCTTGCCAGGGGCTTGAATAAGGGATGTTACAGAGAGGCTCCCAAGGCTTGTCCAGGAGTCTGACTATTGTCCCCTGCTACTGTTTCACGTGGGCACTAATGATGTCATGAGTAAACTGGCTGACATCAAGCAAGATAACAGAGCTCTAAGTATGGCTGTCAAAGGTATGGGAGCCCAGGTCGTGTTCTTCTCCATCCTACCAATGAGAGGAATGGATTCAAGGAGGAGAAGGTGGATAATACAGGTTACGAACTAGCTGTGTCACTGGTCTCGGCAAGAGGGTTTTGAGTTCTATGACCATGGGACTCTGTTTGATGACCACCAGCTATTGGGGACTGCTGGGAACCACCTCAGCGGGCAGGGCAGGCGCATCTTTGCCAAAAGGCTGACCAACCTGGTTAGGAGGGCTTTAAACTAAGCAAGAAGGGGGAAGGGGAGTGTCACAGGGACAAGGTGATCAATACCACACAGCCAAAGTCAGATGGTGTCCAGCAGGAGTATGGCAGTGGGGAAGTGTGGATCGGACCTGATTACAGATCCTCGTTCACCCCTCCTGGGAAATCTGCAGACTCTATTATCTCTCTGAAATGCCTGTACACCAATGCACGAAGCATGGGGAATAAGCAGGACAAAACGGAGATCTGTGTGCGGTCTCAGTATCACGATCTCATTGGGATCACAAAAATGTGGTGGGATAGGTCACACAACGGGAGTGCTGTCATGGAAGGCTACGGGCTCTTTAGGAAGGACAGGCTGGTAAGGCGAGGTGGTGGAGTTGCTCTGTATGTGAGAGAGCAACTGGAATGCATAGAGCTCAACCTGGCGGGGGAGTTGAGAGCTTGTAGGTGAGAGTTAAAGGGCAGGCTAATGTGGGAGAATGAAAGTAGGAAAAATGCAATACATACCCCATAAAGACATTTCTTGGAATGGAGAAAGCAAAATATTGACTTGAGCAAAGCTAAGAAGGTGCAGGTTTAAAAAAGATGAAAAAAGGAGGTTGAAATTGAAAAGGATGTTGATTAAAGTTTAAAGTTATTTTTTTTTTCTGTTTCCTTGGTCCAGAGTTTAACATTTCCTATCTCCTGAGAATCCATGTAGAAACTCTGCCTTGTTTTCAAAGCTTGCTTCCTCTATGATTAAGCAATCTATTGACCCAAATACGTAAGACTGAACACAGGACAAATGGTTAGGGCAAGTGGAATTTACCCATTGACCATCCTTATCTACCAGTGTTCACTGTGAACTGTAGATTGAATTTTATTTATGCCAAAGAATGGATCTTCTGTAGTGGAAACATTCTTAATTCTTTTGGAAACATAAAAATAGACTAGCAAAGAACATTTTTTTTTTTTTTTTAATGTACTTACATATTTGGTAGAAAGCCAGAATTTGATAGTTTCCATAGTAACATTTTAGGACAGCAGACCAAGCAGGAAGGCCTTGTTCACCCACCTATGATTTTAACATAATCCTGCCTTCCACATCATTGACAAGGAATATATACTTCCGCAGACATACAGACATGAAATCAAGTTTCAGGATGAGTACATTTTGAAAAACACACAAACAAAAAACTCTAGCAGAGTTATAAAATCCAGATCATAAAAATCCTTTCAGAGTAAACAATGTCCAGTAAATTGAATTAATTTCTGAATGATATGTATTCACCAATGATTTAGTTATACGTGAGAAGACTTAAAAGTGTTTTCTTCCTGATTCCTTACTAGATGAGTGACATACAGACAAAGTCTGTATATATTCAAGGAAAGAAGTGAAGCAGGGAGGATGCTTATTCCAAAAAGCACTTTACCTTTATCCTGGCTGTGAGTAGAAGGTTCTATGCTACCATGAAATTCTGCAAAATTACACTTTCAAATTTAGACTTGTATTTGGCTTGCCTGGATAAATCTTCATAGGAGAGATGCCTCCTCCTCTTCTAGCTGCCAGACCTCAAATACATCCTTTAATCCTGATAGGAAAATTTCTTCTGAGATTCCCAAATTTGTGTTGGATTGCAAGCTTCTGAAGGCTTTGGGGTTTTCTTAATTGCTTGATAGATTATCTCTGTGGAATCTCCAGTTTGCCAGATTCATCTACAATGCTCTGAGTGCCATGTAAGCGTAAATATTAAAACATGCAGTTTATTCTGGCAAAGCACAGGTTAAATAGTTTGCTTTATAAATTGCAAACTAAATGGCAAAATACACCTATAAAACAACAACAACAACAACAAAAGAAGAAAAAGAAAAAGCAAACAAAGAAGCTGACAGCTGACTCTTCTTGCTGTCCTGTAGTGATCTCTAAGGAACCTCTTTCACAGACAATTCAGCAGCGTTCAGCTCCAGCTGTCCAATGTGCTGCATATTAGATGATCTCTTTGAGGAAACTCTTGGACGATGGATTTGGCTGTGGGACATGCTGAAGCCAACTTATGACAACTTTCCTTCTCAAATTGACTTATTTTGCCAAATAATGGAAGAGCTAGGAACCTACTGCCAAAATACAAGCTGCTTGCTTAAAGCAGCTTTCCACTTTCTGTCTTTCTAGAACATCTATTCCAGATGTTTTCTCTAATAAAATGTAAATTCATCAAATGCAACTGTAAGGATTTATGGTCTCTCTGCAGGTACACATACAAGTACGGATGTAAAATATCAACATACCCTCCCTATCCTTTGCCCGTCCCCACTTGCAAGTTTACAGTCCAACTGTACTGGCTTATATTGTTATAACACTTTTTGAATAGTATACCCTAAAATGCAGAAACTATATGGTTATTTAATCCAACAAAGAACCTTTGGATCGTCAAGAGTATTTCATAGCCTGTATATAACATCTTACAAGAATTCTTATCATAGCTGCCTATTTGGTTTTATAAAAAAACACACAATTACTGTTTATAAACACATCGTAAAAGCAATAGTAATAAAATCTTAAGATACCACAATTGCTTTCATTTAAGACTAAATAACACAATAAGATGTGGGTTATTATACTAGCTAGAAGGAAGATTATTAATTTAAGGGCATGTGTTTTTATAAATGCAACAAGAAATGTTACTTTTTAGAATGTAAACATATGGTCTGTGACTTAATAGCACAATGAAGTCATAACCACTTATACACTGTATATCTCAAATTACTTGAATTATCATTATTAAACCTTATCTGTTTTTTCTTTTCCTTTTGGTTTTCTAATAAATCATGCTTCCATTGTTTAATTTAATTAATGATTTTTTTTTTTTAATTCTGAGCAGACAGTATTGATATGGATCAATATGGTGAGTATACAAGAGGATTTTGAGAAAAGTGGAAAAATACATTTTTTTAAAAAAACAAAAAATAAAGTTTTTCTGATGTGTTTGTAGGCTTAAAGGGTAAAGGAAATTAACAGATGCTCCAGGCTACCAAAAAGTACTTGGTTAGTCCACAGCAGTGGATATAATCTTTCTTTATAATAGATTTTATAGTTTCATAATATTTTATAAGGTTTTTCTTTTGACATAGAAGAGGCCACTTTTAAAAACTTATATGATATTCTAACATCAGCAAAAAAAAATGCTCACACAAACATTGCTTTTTGTTCTGTGTGGTTTCACAATACATACCACCTCGATAAGATTGCATTCAATTCTTCAACCATGTTGATGTGCATCATTATACTGTTCTCCCTTCTACACTGTTGATTTCTATTTGTTACACTGAATTTCTCCATAGGCTACAGTAAAGAAAAAATATGATATTTACTTTCTTCTTGCATACTGTTGCGAGAGAGAAAAGGCAGAATATGTATATAAATAAAAAAGGAAAAAGGGGGAAAAAAAAAGAAAAATCATCAATTCACTTGTTTCTGAAGTTAGTTTTCTAACTTGCAAGGATATCCAGTGTCTCAAATCTTAATCTGCCCAAACTGTGCTAATTCAAATAATATTTTTCAATAGAGCTGCACTTCCACTTACAGTGTATCTTCGCACATTACTACAGAACATGAAGAATGCTTGATCACCTCTATAAACTCATACTCCAGGGATTCGTATCAGCTCTAAGGTGAACACTTCTCTCAGCAGTTTTCTAAACTTAGTTTCACTCAGATTAACTAAACCAGGAGCACAGTGTGGGTGAGAATCATTTATCTCCATCTGCAGAGTGATTCTCCTTGTCAGAAAAGAAAGTATTAATGCAAGAAAATGCACTCTCTCTCTGGCCACAAGATTTTTATAAAATACTGAGTGTGCACTAATTTTTCAGGTGAAAATAGTCAAGTTTGAGTGCATCTGGCCAAGTGATTTTCAATAATCTTTTAAGAAAATGTCCAGAATTACATGTGAAGGTAATAACTCAAAGTTGACTTATTTATTTGATTCATAAATACTAGGATTGTGTCTGTATAGTAAGTTAGAAGATTTTTTTTTAATGCATTTCTTACATATAAGCACTGTTTTCTATAGTTATTACATTTTTTATAATGGAAGTTCCATGGACTATATGGATCTCTGTTCACATTTTCAGTACTAAATAAATATATGTATATTATATTGTGTGTTTCGTCTTTTAGTTTATGTTTTACTCAAATAGCGTAGTCATAGGTAGCAGAATGTACTATATTACTATCATATAATATACATTATATTGGCACTGTATATGTAAATAAGTAAAGATACAGACATATTCACAGAGACACAAATAAATACATTGTGATTAACTGCCTCTATTAATTTTCTATGACTGATAAAGTCCTAACTTTATTCTAACTTTAACTTCTAAGAGGAGTGAATTCCTATTTAACTCCTCCATCAAAAGCATCTTGGAGAAAAACGAAAAGATGCTTGCCACTAAAAATGGTCAAAACCAGTCCAGGAAAAACACACACACTTAGAAAAAAAAATAAAAATCTGTAGAATTTGTCATTAATGTCCTGTGTCATGAACATCCAGAACAAGTCTGTTTCATCAGATCATTTGACCTGCAGCTCTTTGGAAGTAGTTCCATGATTTCTGACCATCTCTAAAATATAATAAATTGCAGACTTCTTTCCAGAAGTATTAGAAACGATGCTAATGAGATGACTCAAAATCGTATTTAGCAGTATTAAATCAGAGTGAGCACAGGAAATATTATCTAGCCAAAAAAGCCTCATATCAGATAACTGTAGACCATGTGAACAACCACTGTGAAATGCTAGAATAGTCATCGAGGCACAATGGAGGCCTGAGCAGCATGTTCTGATTATAGAGATTTTTTTCCTAATTTCAGCAAATTAAAAAGCTGAGTTGGCAGTATTTATGTAAGAAATCTTTACTAGCTCAAAAAATAAGCCTTTTCTCACATGGGAATGTTATATTTGGACTGAAGACCTAAGGGCCTTCCTATTTTTTATACTTTTCTAATCTCTTCTCTTATAGCAATTGCAGTCACTACAAGAAAGCCTACTTCTGTACTCTGTAACACTTACTCCAATATCACTGTTTTTACAGTGATATTAAAGAGGACAGACTCAGGCTGGAGACTGAAACAGAGAGCAAAACAGAAAAAAAAAAAAAGAGAGGTAAAAAATTTAAAAAGTAAAAAGCAAAAAGACTTTAACAAAATTCTTAGACATCCGCAGGATGTAAACACCAAGGTATTGTACCAAGAATACAATAAATTTAAGAAAGAAAAATCAAGAATACAATAAAATTAGAAGTAGCTTATTTTAGCTGTGTATCACTTATAAACAATTCACTCCACCCCCTTCTAATATAAATCCAAACCATCACAGCAATATGTATATGGCATATATGGAATATTCTCCTAAATAGCGAAATAAAAACTTCATTACCGCAGTAGAAAGCAATGTTCACTAAGAAGGTCTCTGCTACTTCTAAAGTACCTGAATGTTTAACTGGCAAACTGAGATTGTTTCACAGAAATTTTAAGAAACAACCACTATTACTAATAAGAACTTTACAGCTGCAATAAAGCTGGATAAAAAGGGATCATTTTCAGGAAGCGTGAAAACCAACTGAACTCTGTAATCCTTCTATAACATGGGTGCAGACATATTTTGGACTTCTGCAGTCCAGGTATATTTCCTGGCAAACTTTGCTTTTGGGAAAGATTTAGAATTTTTAACTTAACAGTTTTATGCTCTTTTCCCTTGCTTTTTGATCCACCTATTCTTTCTTGGTACGTGGAAAGCAATATTTTTTAACAATATTTGTTTCCTTACTAGACTTCCTCTTCCTTCTGCACTAGACTCTAGTAGTTAAGGCCTTCTGCTGGGGCATAAGGGATGCTGTTTGAATACACACAAACAGAATGGATATTTCAATACTTCCCCTATGTTTCCTAGACAATAATATAATACCCAGGCTATTATATAAAAGGCCAAAAATCACTTTTTTTTTTCTGTCCCTGAATATATATATATATATAAATATTTTTTATTGAGGAAAATAATGCTTTAGAAATAAATCAGAGTTAGATATATTTTTTCTACCATAGACTAGGTCTAAAGACAGGGAACATTATTAAAAGAACACATATTTTGCAATATGCAAAACTGAAGTTATTTCAATCTGCCGAATACTGTGGCCATTTTGACCTAAAGCGCTATTAAAGAAAAATAAAATAAAGTAAAATAAAATAAAATAAAATAAAATAAAATAAAATAAAATAAAATAAAATAAAATAAAATAAAATAAAATAAAATAAAATAAAACCTACACAAATTCAGTTTTCTTTTCCACAGTAAATTAAGTAAGAATGTAATTAGCATGAAAACTGCTTTCAGGATGTATTAGATAATGTCATGTGAATCAAAAACATTATTTAGTTAAAATATGAATTGCAATGCCATGATTTTAGAGATGTCATAGTTTTTTATTTCTAGACACCAAGGGTAGAGATTATAGCATAAGAAACTTCATGAAAATGTTATTGTATTCTGTGCTTTCTCCTGCATTCAGCATCTTTTAAGCTGTGCTTATCCTTAAAGATAGTAATAATGAGAAATGTAGTGATAATCAGAGAACTGACTGGTCAAAATTGACACCTTCTTATTCAGTGCACTACTTCTAGGATTATATCCGCTTATTGATGACAAAATAAAGCTTTCACTGCTTTTTACTTTTCTTTAGCACTGAAAAGTTACAAGAGAAAAAAGATATTTAACTTTATTCTACTCTATCATGGTCATCATAGAAGTTAGCTGAATTTTAGTTGAAGAATTTGCTTTACTAGTTACCATGCTCATGTCAAGAATATAGAGAAGCATGATCCCTCTAAAGTTGAATAAAGTATTTGGTTAAAACTAAAATAGGTCAGGAAAGGCCTTTTTTATTAAAATACATCTCAGGAAATACTGAATACCTTCAGAGTTTTTCCATACTTATTCCACATATAATATTAAAGAATATGTTTTCAAAGAATATGATTTTGAGTCTTACATAGTTCAAAGACAGAGTGATAATCAGTGAAAAGTTCAATGCTCTATAAAAACATGTGGTACTGAATAAAGTTAATACCAGACATTGAAAAAAAAAAAAATATATATATCACTCTGATACTTTCTGTATTTTATTAAAATCAATGTATGAACAATATAGAGAATCCACTTCCTTCCCAGTGAAATGTGTCATAATTTATGAAATAAGAAGAGAGAAAACAGTGAACATCTGTAGACAGGATTTGGAAAATAAGGAGTGCTTTATCCAGTTGCCGTTTTTAGGAGGGACTATTTATAGGTATGGGTATTTTTTTCTGATTTACTGAAACACATGAAAAAATCTACATGAAGGGAGTATTATGCTGTTCTAACAAAGAACTATTTAGTCTTCTACTGCATCCCAAAGAAATTAAGTAATGATACACAGGTGTCCTATCTCTCCAAACATGCTGTTGGAGTTTTCCAGACAGTACAATTACCATTGAAAAAGAGCTTTTTCTCCTGGAATGTTGCCTTTTTTTTTTTTTTTTTAACATGTTGCATTGGTTTTGCAATTACTTTTCTCTAGAAGACCTGCTGAAAGCATTAGGAGAATTTGCTTTCTGCATTAGCCAGTCCTAGCCTGGAAGCCACTTTAGTCCTTTGGAACATGATACTAAACCAGGGAGTATGTGGGTTCCTCTCTCTTGGTGAATTACAGAGCTGCTAATAAACCAGCCAACCCAAAGTGCTGTCACTCCTTAGGCTGAAGAAGCATCTCAATATTCAAAATGCACAAAACACAATTCTGTTTCTACATTGCTTTTGTTCTCTATACCTACATGAGTAAAGAAAAGGTACATTAAGAAAACAGCCAATTTCATAACAGTGAACTTTTTTCAAAGCAGATATCATCCTGGAAAGTCTCCATTTCTCATGACTTGTCAGGGGGAAAAAAAGGAGAGGAAGAAGAGAAAGAGAGCAAAATTATTTCTTATATTTATTTTACAGGTATGTTTTGTATGTTTATTACACTAACATCAGAGTAATCAAAAGCATTTCAAAAGCATTTCAGAAATCAACTCCAAGTGTTTGTGTCTTGTCACAGGAGAGTGGCCTGAGTGCATCAATCCTGTTTAGTTATCACATTGTGTGATAAAACTATCAGTCTCTCTCTGACATGTAGCGAGTGAGTTACCAGAGAGGACGCGGGTTCCTATCTCTCAGTGAATTAGAGAGCTGTTAATAAACTGATCAAGAAAAAGTGATGACACCCCTTATACTGAAAAGGCATCTTCACATCCAAAGGCAGTTTTTACTTCAGCTGAATGAGCTTTCAGAAAGAAAGATGGAATTTGAAATGATGCTGGAGAGCAAGTGAAGCTGACCTGATAAGGCTTGTAAGGAAAATCTCTGAAGTGATTCAAATATGGAAAAAAAGAGAAAGCTACTGATCTTAGTTTAAGTAGAACAAGTGTTGCTTTTCTTTCTTTCTTCATCTATGTCTTTTGTAATAAGCATTTATACATAATCAGAATGGGCTATTAAACACATGTATACACACATATAAATATAAATGTGCACTTATATTTTTATATATGTGCATATGTGTGTGTGTGTGTTTAATCTTTACCTCACTTCAGCAGAGGCTGGCTGACACTGCAATATTCTTTACTCAGTGCTGAGAGGGACCTAAAACCAGGGCACTGACATTTTAACAAATGCCCAGATTTCTTGCACTATATATCATCACAGAAGCTGCATGAACTGGAATGAGAGCTGTTACCACATATCTTCCACTGTCTGGATAACCCAGAAAGCTCTCTGGCATGCTTCAGGGCAAGCCTATAAACACCAGAGTTCCCAAGGGGGAGTGTGATTACTGCCTTGCATAAGGTTTTTTGTTTGCTTCAAAAGACATAAAGTACTGAAAAAAATATTTATCTGAGGGAAGAGACAGCAGGCTGTTCTTTATGACTTTTAAAGGCTTTTAAAGGCCTACGGCCCAAAAGAAGAGAGAATGTTTTTAGCTTTCTAATTGAAAGAATAGTGAAGTACTAACCTGAAACTCAAAGGAAAATTGTCACCAGTAAAACCACTCCTCCTGACCTGATTTTTAACTTGATGCAGATCATCTAGTGCTATCACGGCTCATGGCCCAATTACACTTCACTTGTGAGATCTGACAGAATCACAGCACTTGATGACAAGATAACATACTGTATTTTTTCTCTAATTAGTGCATATCAAAGTATCCATAGTCCTTTTGATTTTATAATTTGATGGATGAAGAAATCCATATTTGTCCCTCATGTATCTGACTGAGAAGCTGTAGTCCTTAGTCAGGATGTCAGATCACTAAGTCCCAAGCACAAGGTAGGAACTTTCTATCTGCAGTAGTCACTGACTTCCTTTTTCTTCTATTCTTGTTCATAAATTGACTCCGTACTCTTAAGGACACAAAAAAAAGATAAAAGTTCACTTGTCTTGAGCATTTGAACAATATGTCTTTACTTTTTGTTTAAAGATTGTAGGCCATCACTTTCTTCAGATACGAGTGTTCGGTAATTTTGTTTTGTTTTGGTTTGTATTGTGACAACATTTAAAGGAAACAGAAGTTAAAATAGGACGAATTTTCAGCTGTCACAGCACTTTAAATTCAACTAAGATTACCAAGTTATCTTCTGGCAATTTACCATATTAAAACAAGACAGGGAAAAAACATACCTTTTGATAGCTTCTTGATTTTTCTTATACCCACATACTGAACAAGACTTCAGACAGGTATAATAAGGACTGTAAGATTTTATAATTTAATTGAAACACTCAGTGTTGAAAATTTATTTTCAGGCCCTTCTCCATTAAACAGCACTTCTGTACATATCTCTGCAAAAAATAATTACTATTGAGTCTAGTGAAAATGATTTATTTATTTAAAACAAAATATTTTCTTCCTCTACTGGATTCTTTACATTTGATTAACTTTTTGATTTATAAGATATTTTATGTGAAAAGCTTAAAAGATCAACTGCGCATTTCAAGATATGTTTTGAAATGTTTTGTAGCATGTCACTGACATCTAAAAACTACTGATTAAAGGTGAAAAAAGAAGAATGATGGTTTTCACAGTTGTATTGCGTATTGACTGCTGCACCAGGATATGTAAGGTGACTTTTAAGAGTAATTAGCAGAATCAGCCACTGCCCCAAAATTGGAAATAACAAGAGGAAAAAAAATATATATATATACATGCAAAGCCGGGTGTCCAGAAATTCTTTGGAATCTGAGTCAGGAGAAACTTCCCCCATATGATGTTCATAAAGCAACTAAAGGGAACAGTCTTTGAAATCTGATTTAGTTACTCTCTTCCTATGTATTAGAGAAATGTGACACTTTGTGGACTTCAAACATAAGTAGGCAATCAGGAAGTGGAAAATTAGCTCAGGTAATTAAGGACACATAAGAAAAACACACATACACACAAAGACAAAATAAAACAGCTGAACACAAAATGAAGCACAGGTAAATGCTGCTAATTACTTCTGAGAATGTATACAGGATGAACAGCTTCTGGAAACCTTGAGAAGGGAAAAAAATAATGCCTTTTTTGTAAAATACAGAAAGGAGTTGCAATGAAAGGAAGAAGGAATCTGTGGAATCATAGTTCATAGAAGTAAATTTCAATTCCCAGAAAAATAGAAGCACTCTTATCTGTTAGCTAACAAGGAGACTAGTCAAAGTCAATATGGATGTCGAAAATAAATCAAGTCAGAACAATTTACCTTCTCTTTACAATACCATAACACAAGGGGTTTTTCAGACAGGAACCATGTCATATATCTTGACTTTAATAAGGCTTTTGACACTATCTCAGAGACATTCTCATAAACAATCATTGGATGTTTTAAGAACAAGCTAGACAAACATCAATCAGCAGTGACATACATATAGCCAATTTTGTTTTGGACATGGGGCTCATCTTCTGAAGCACATTCTAGTTCTGTAAATCTAAGCAAAACTGGCTTTTCACAATATATAGTGTTTCCTATTCTCACAGTATTTGGCCTTTACTACAAGTCCAGTAGATTCTTGCATCAGTTATTTAAGAATTATGATTTTTTTAAATCATGGAACATGCCTTAAAACATCATTCCCTTGATTTAAACATCATTCCTTAGAATCATTTTTTTAACTAGTTTTAAGAGGTTCATCTAAATAAACAGGAGTTGGAAATGATTTCAATATATTAGTGAAACACCATGGAATCAGGCTTACTAACATTCTTCAAGTTTCATGTACTTTTTAAAAATATCACACATATGGTTAAAAGAGAACTCTTAACTCCTTGGGAAAAAAAAAAAAAAAAAAAAAAAAAAAAAAAAAAAAAAACACCAACCCAAAAAAACCCCAGGTAGCTAACTTGTCAATTGTCAATTAACATTCATGTCAGTGATATACTTTTCACTAAGATATTTTGGAAGAAAATGTTAATTGATTGAAGTGCCTTGTGGAAAAGGGTTTTTCTCTTTGGAGTTGGGGGGAAGAGATCAATTTATTAGTTTTAAAATGTGGGAAGAGTTGGAAACTATTAAAGTACCTCATTTTGACCTTTGAATTGGGGAGAAATGAAATTATGGCCTTTAAAATGCATATTCTTTCAGAAGTAAGGGTGGTAGTAGAAAGGCTGGATGAAATGTCCAGATTAATTAAATTGTTTTTAGTATCTGAACACTTACAAAAACTTTACTTTTTTAAGACATATTTTTTTCCAGTCTTAGGAACTGTTGCTGTATTAGAAAACTGCTTCTAATTTACCTCTGACATATACAAGTACCACTGACCTAGATAATCAAAAGGAACTTCTGCAAATCCTGTATGCATATGCAAAATCTTGACTTCCTTCAAGTAGCCTTTGATGTAAAGGCCTTCAGAGGCTTGCATGAATACTAAAGACTCTGGTTAGCTTGGTGCCCAATGTTTAGTTACTACATAAAGATAGTATATATATCTACTTTCTTTTTATTAGGACACATTTATAACTGAATATCCACAAGGACTCTTGATTTATAACGGATGAAAGTACAGGAAGCTATTCTGCTTTAAATTTATTGGGATTGACAAACTGAATGTTATAACAAGTTGAATGGTGGACTACACAGAATAACAGGGGAAAAAGATATTCACGCAGATTTGCCATATTAAAATGAAAAGGATATTCCCAATTTCTTATAACAGAAGTACATTTGAAATAAATATTTGAAAAACAGCAGTGCTGTTTTAGTATTGTCAAGTCCATGTTTTTTCTTGAGATGATTTATCTTAAACTTAGGGCTATTGAAACACAAAGATCTTCTCAATTTTTTTTGTGGACCCCTTGGACCAGGTCTGGAAATCTTTTGGCAAAATATATCAAAGGAGACCCAACCCCATGGTGAGTCATGCAGAAATTCTAGCAATTAACAGCTGAGATGAGGTATTAGTTGCTACTTCCCAGGTGAGACAAACTGTGCATGCTGTTTAAGCATAAAAATAAGCAGACTAGACTGAGCTTATCTTTAAATTAAAACCACAGATGAGTAGAACCTATGCAACCAGACACAAGGCTCAAATGGGAAACAGATCTAAAAGCACTCCTTGAAGCCATACCAGTAGCTGTCTGAATGAACTGTCTTTACCCATTTTCCTTGTCCAACCAGTGATTACAGTTGGCTGTTTTCATACAGAATGGACATGACATCATAGGTGAGGCCTGACCTCATGAAATGAGGCCAGACTCAGATGTGAGGTGGTGGCTATAAGCACCAACTGAGATGAGAGCTTGATTCTGTGTTAGCTCCTTGCACTACACCCACTGATAACATCTGCTCACAAGTGTTGGTCATGCAGGACACACAAGGTGCCCAGCACATGCCAGCCTCTTTCAGGAGAGGGATGTAAAGCACCAAAAGCTGCTGCCTGCTGGATGAGGTACCACATTTCCTCTTGAGAACTGATACTTGTCCTAAATGGCACAAAAGTAAACTGGAGAGTGAGAGGCACCAACCTGCTTGCAAGCAGCATGCTGAGTCACCACTGTGAATACCAACAAAAATGGGTCTGTTCGCCCGCTAATTTTAGCATAGAAAGAGTAGTGCTTGAAGATGTTTGTCAGACAAACTTGAAGACTCAGACCTTGGCTAACAAGCAAAGGAAGATCAACAAAAACTGTCCTTGACTGGATGCCTTAAAGTTTGCTCCTTTCTATTTCTAAGATTATTTTCTTACACATGGGAATACATCTTGATGCACCCTCAATGCATGATGCCCTATGCAAATAGTCTCTTCTCCATTCTGCATTTATTCACCCTCCTCATTACATAATTTTGTCACTGCACAGTCATTCAAAAGTTCCAGTTCTTTTCTCTTACAAATATAGCCTGTCTTCTGAGGTGAAGCTTCAGCCTAAATAGTTCATAGTAGAACTTGAACTAATGAGCACTAAACTAAACCGTGGGGATGGGAAGAAACACATATAAGCTAAAAATGTTTTATCTGGAGGCTAAATATCACTATTCTTCTATATCTGTTCCTAAAAAGCTAGTAATTGATTGAGCAGAAAGCTCTTGCACACTGTATGTGGGACAAGGCAGCTTGTGACTTCCAAAAAGCTGTCACCTTTTTGTCCCTTTTAGCAAGGTGAGCATTATTTCTGTTACAGCTCAAAAACAAAGCAAAACAAAAATGTGTGAGGTATACCTATATTTTTAAAATTTCTTGACCTAGCATTCATGGTGCAGCCTTTCTCTACAAGCAGATTTCATGAAATAAGACAATAAGTCTTTTTCATGAACTGGGACAATTACAAGATCCATTCATGAACAATTCAAGGTAAAGAAATACAAAAAGTCTGATAATTTATGAGAGTTGAATGGATAACTTATTTAGAGAGCAAAATATAAATATTCTGGAGAATAAATCAGAAGATTAATTCAGTTATTATTTGTAGGATTCTGTTTGTCTTTCTGCAATACTTTTCTGATAGCTACTTGTTAAGTCCTGTGATGGTAGAAGACTTGCCAACTCTTGGAAGATTGATCATTCACACTAATATTTGACATGAAAATATCTGCTGCAGTCATTTAAAAAGAAAAAAATATTTAAAGGCCTCATGTGGATTAGATGAAACAGAAGTGCTCTGTAAAGAGAAAGGACGAGGAATAAATACAAAAATAATTTTGTAATCCACTTGTTGGCAAGTGCATGAAATGTGGTAGCATAAGAAATAGGACACTACTTAGTAATAGGGTAGTTTTTCTTAACCCCAGGTCAAAGATTTAGCAGGCACTAATTGTATTTATAATCATTTGGTAGTCATAGGAATGCAACTGAACACTGTAAATAATGTCAGTATAAGAATGGATTTTGTGATAGCAGTAGTCAGTGACAGCATACAATAAAACAGGGGACAATGATTTTCAATTCAAACAGTTGGCAGATATGTTACTGGAACCCCTGTGATGACTAATTTAAGAGCTGGAAACACTGTGGACGTATTTACAGAGGCTTTTTGAAATGCTGTTAGTTGAGCCTTCTGGTACTAGAACAACAACAAAGTTTGCCAAGCCAATGTATGTCAAAACATACTTTAGACACACAGAAAGAGACTCATCTATTGAAAGGTTCAAAATCAGTATGTCTGAAGAGAACATGAATACATATTTTATATATAACCTTCGCTATACAAAAAGAGAACACACAAAGTTTTTAAATGTCCTAGTATTGTTTAGCACTCTTGTAATCTTTGCATTTTGACTACCCCTGACTGCTGCAGAGCCCCAGAAGTATTATTCCTGATTCCTCTGTATGTAAGCTGAGGCATTAAGTCAACAAAGAAAATCCCACATGGCATGTGACTAAGTGACTAATTACAAAGTGGCTATTTCATTTTGAACTTTAATTAAACTGTAAAGAAAAATTTCTAGTAGTTCTCTGTCAGCTAAATAAATATTTATTAATCACTGAAAAGCCATTTTTCCAGTCCTTCTCAAATGTGCTATGCTTAGATTCTTCTCAGTTGACTTAGATGACAGTTGACTGCTATATGTAGGCATGCATGTCACTGTGAACAAGGCCCAGAGCTATTGTGTCATTGCTGCAGGCGAGGAGCCTACATGCTTCTTCTCGTATGTACACTTAATCCTTACCAGTCTGTAAGCGCAAGCTTTCCATATGCTGCGATGCTTTAGGATACTGTCTGAGTCACATGGATGAATGAAGGAGGACTTGACCACCATCCTGTTTGTACTTTGGAAAAGGCTTTGAAAAACTACCAGTCCTCAGGTGTCTAAGCCTGCTGAATACCCATTAGGCTACTACCCCCAACAGTTTAAGTGCAGCTTTTAGTTAAATAAACAAGTGCGTCTAAGTCCAAAGGAAGATCTGTCTCTTTATATGAAATGAGGGGTCATGCAAAGAACAATATTTGATGAAAGCAGTGCAGAGACACACAAAATCAGCCAAATATTTGTATGTCGGACATTAGTATATGCAGAAAGCACGTTACATAAGAACAAATATTCTCCCTAAATTTGACTTAATATGTTTCCTTATAAAACTCCTTTGTCTTGATTCCAATGCCCTCATGAGGGGAAATTCAAATGCTGCTTTTTTTTTTCATACATCCCCTCACTAAAACAAACGCAGAGAAAATAATGACTTTCTCAATGACTGAATCTTTCTTCTTTTCAAGAAATCCTAGCCTATTATTTGAACACACTATTAAACTGAGACACCTGTGGGGCCTCACTGGTGCTAAACAGACCTTCACAGATCTTTTAGAATTCTATTCTATTCTCTTGAACTCAATTCTGATTTCATTCACTTCTGATTTCATTCACTACTTAAATGGAAAGTTAACCAATGACAAAATCATCACCATGTTTCTTAAGGCAAGATAAAATATATTTAGTGTGCCAGAAAAAATCTATACCTTTAGAATATTCAATAGAGGACTCAAAGTGTTGGGAACCAGTTGTATAAAATATTTCTAAGAAATTGTATAAATTAAAGATGGAGATGTGAAAAATTACATTTTCTGTGTGTGTAATCAGCATGTCTATCTTTTTTTCCCCCCCACATTACTTATATTTAAACCTCAGATTTCTTTTTATTTCTGAAACAAGGGGTGTTGTTTTGAGGAATATAGTGAGAGAAGAGTCAGCTGTTACCAAAACTGGGGGTTTTTTTCAGTATTGCCTAACAGTTAAAGTGAACCTTTATTTAACTACACGTGAGACTCTAAGCTCTCTGAAATACACCCATCTCTTAAAGCAAACGAAGTCTGAAACATTTAATCTGGCAGTGACAACACATTTAGTAGTTCAGGTTCAGTGATTATCAAGAATTATGAAGGCATTTCACCCTAAGAAGATATTCACCCTAATATCTTGATCCAAGCGTGACTTTGTTTCTGCCTACCATCAAACTTTATCGACTTCTTTCTATAGAGATAAAATAGACATAATTTTAAGATCTCAGGCAGAGCATCTCATTTGAAGCACCATAGAAATAAAGCTAGCTTGACAATCATATTAGGGCTTCAATCCTCCAGAGTTCCTGGAAATCAGGAATCAGTCTGATTCAGTCTGAAATCAGCCTGATTCCTGATTTCTTTTTAGAAATAGAAAAAATTCCTAATTGAAGTTCAAGAGTACCAAGAAATATTAACTAGATGGGGAATCTATGCAATCATTTTTCTACTTTGGGCTGCTTTCTCTGTAAATGAGAAATAAGAATGAAGCCCTTCACACACTGCTCTAAAATTTTCTTACTAAGTTAGCTATACATGAGACAGGAATTACTATAAACTAAGGAATGTCATCAGATTGTTCCTACTTCTGCTTTTTCTCATCATGTTAAAATAAAACAAGAAAAAAAATCCAACATATTATTAGAAAGATGAGAAAACAGCATTCACTTATTTATAGACTAACAGAAACTCAAAGAAAATACTTATTTATGTAATTGTGGTAACAGCTTTATAGAGGAGAAAAGGGCTTGCTTAGCTTCACAGAAGGTAATTTCTGCCTATTCCGTCTATGAAATTAAGGCCAATATTGTGATAAACTGTAACTGGACATAGAACATTTAGGAACAGCAGGCGGGTAAATAATAGAAGTGCTACAAGAGGGGTAAATTCAAGTTTATGAAATAGAATTATACTTTGCGTATTAGTATTAAAAAGGCTGCAGTCAAAAGAACAAAATGCAAGAATGTTAAGTGGTATCAGTTTTCAAAATATCACATTTCCTAAACAAGTCAGATGTCAGCATCTGAAACTGTACTGACTGTAAACTGGTTCAGACTTATAAAAGATCAGAAAGGCAGGAAAAAATTCTCAGAGAATATATGTTGGATGATAAAGGAAACCTATAACTTAGTCCAAGTTTATAGAAATATAAATCATAAAAGAAATGCAGTTCACTATGCATAGAGCTACCTGAAAAAAATACAGAGAAGTTTCTCCCTTGCTTTAATTTGATAGTACTGTAAATTTGACAATAATAATTGCCCAGGAATAACATAAAATAATACCAACTCAAAGTAACAGCATTTTTGCACATTCTTTTACAAGCAGTGAAGTTGCATCTTGTACGTTACAAGCTCCAACCCTTTGTTATAAGTTCCAGCAACATATAAAGATGTTCCTTTCTGTAAAAAACTTACACTGAGCAAGACATCCCTCTGAGGCACAAACTGTAATTGCACTGTTATTTGGACAGCTGGGTCACAACAGAAACTATAGGAGGCTTGAAGTCCCTAGGGCAACTCTTCCCCACCTATGGAGTTGAAATAATAATGAATGTTCTCTGGGCAGCATAATCTTAACTGGAAACCCACAGAGGAAACAGGAGGGCTTTCTCCAACAGAAGTTCTTACCAGAATAAATAGTGCAGGCATTTTCTTCCTATTTAAACAATAAATCTGACCAAGCCTCCCACAGCTCCCCTAAAAAAACATACAATAATATTTCTGAAAGGATGTGGCTTGACTCCTCAATGGCTTGCTTGCTTTGTGTTTGCTCTTTCAAACTCATTTTCAATAGAGAATCACATACATAAACCAGATTTTTTCCTTCAACCCTGCTCTGGTTCTGCATATCATTCAGAAACCAAATTAGGAATACAAAGAACTATTTACCCTAGTTGAAACAAATGGTTTGTCTGAAGGTGAAAAATTCCTCCTAAGAATCACTCCCCTGTTATTTATTAAAATGCATATATTACCTATATATTCATATATGGCAGTATTAATGAGGCAATTATTGAGTTACATGTATATACTAAATTTAAAATATATTTCACTTAATATGATATGGCATGTAAACAATTTCCTCATTGATGTAAGTCCCTGTTTCCTCAGCCTGATATCTGTGAACACAGGAATGATTTGAGTAAGTCTCCAAAATAGCATTTAGTTACAATTTAGTTAAATGGTGAAGAGTAGGATTGCAATTAACCTGGTATAAATCCTCATTCCTTTGTAAAGAAATCAGATGAGTGAATGACAGAAAGAATGAGAAAATGAGAGAATTTACATAAGGCTAAAATGTCAGCATGGTAAGTATTTTAGTCTGTAGCAATGATTAGCTTCCACAGAGAGAAAACACTGACTACAAATACATGAGAAGGATGATATGGAAAATAATTCTCTTTAATTGATATAATCAATGAAGCATTTTCTAATATAATTATTCAAGTCTCTTTCTAGAAAAAAAGATTGAACTTAATTCTAGAAAAGAAAAAAATGCTTAAAGTTCATTTAATATTTCCATACATTCACCAAAAGCAGTATTTTAACAAACAAGTCTTTCAAATTTATTTAAAATATCTTACTCATGGATCACTTCAATGCACTTAAACTGATCTTAAAATATTTAATAGTTCCAAACTTTATCTGGTTTTGGTGACGATTGAATAATTTTATAGCTACACCTAAAATACAACCTCCCTAGTCCCAGAGTACTAAGCTACTTTAATCCTTTGGGACTAAGCCCTGATCTGATTAAGTTTTGAATTATAGTAGCAGATAGAATAGGATATTAACACTACTATTCTCCAAAGTTCCAAGCCACAGAGGGATGAGAGAAACTAATGGCAAGCAGTGAAATATCTATAGAAAAGATGCAGGAACTCCTTCCACTTTTCCTTTTCCTTTTCCTTTTCCTTTTCCTTTTCCTTTTCCCTTTCCTCTTCATCTATTTGTTCATCTAGGATTAATTAGTTACCATGCAGAAAATACCTCAGTAGTCCTTTCAAGGACAGAGGTATGGAACAGTAATTACTTTAAATGACTAGTTCTTTTTGACCTCTTAAGGAACTATGAGTACCTTGGGCAGATAGAATATGGTTCCCAGCAACTGCAATGCAAAGATAGTTATAACCAAATCAAGGAACCAGATGAATGTCAGATAGACTTACTAGTATTTGTATGAAAGGCCTGAAGGCCTGACATCCATACTGTTTAACTTCTGGTTTGTGAACATTCAAGGCTGAACAATCAGCAGAAACCTGTAGTGTTCAAGGAATGTCACATATCTATGGAAAAGCGTTGCCTTTCCATAGGTCATGTATCCTCCAAGATATTACCTTCCCTATGTTGCACATCACCAACTCTTGTCATACAATCAGAAAGCCCACAGTAATATATTTTTTCTTTTTAATACCAGAATTTGGACTCAGGGGATATTAGAATACTAGGCTATAGTTATTTGGGAAAAAAAAAATGAAGAAAAATTTTAGACTTAAAGAGAACCCCAAAACACATCAGTTGTCTATATTCAAAAGCAACCTATAACAGAAAAACAAGCAAACAAACAAATAAAAACAAATTCATTGCTTGAAAAATGAGCAATAAAACAATAAAACTGGTGAGTGAGTAATTTAGTATGGAGGAAAGCTTGATTTTGGATAATTTTTTACTGGTTTTGATAGATGGCATGCAGATGAACTTACAAGTGACAGGGAAAAGGAAGGATCCAGGGCAACCCAGAGCAAAATGGCTAAATAAATTCCCCACAAGGACATGGGCTGTGGCACCATCTGCATAAACGCATCCTCATGAAAGAACTGCTAACCATCAGCTTTGATGCTGGGTTTCACTACTCCCACCTCTTGGCTTTCTGTAGCTATCCTGCCAAAGCAGGCAATTGCAAAGTAGAAGTAGGAACAAGCTAGTTGGAGAGTGGGTCTGTCACACAGGGAGGTAAGAGTAAGCACGACTTTCTTGTCATCAAGCTCTAATCAAAACTTTCCTCAATGACAAATGCACTTGACCTCTGCACACCATATATCATGAGGAAAACAAAGAAAAGGTATTTGCAATAATAAGACTCTTAGTCTCTAATTCTTCCAGTTGCATTTTGGACCTAACTCTTGCGACTACATGGCACATCTGTCTTTTTCCTCCTTAATGTAAAGTGCCTTAAGAGACTCCAGTCTTCAATACTGCTTCTAGTTGTGTAAGAAATGATGTACGTACCAGTAGTCTGGCTTGAGCCTAGTTGTGTTTGGCTTTCACTGTTGTCCCCTTCAATTTACTAAATATTTACAGAATTTTCTTGGTCAAAAAGCAATCACAAGGTTTCATAGCAAAGTTTTTATACACACTGAAAAACTTCATGGAAATACAGAATTTGTAGATTTTGCAGACTAAGGCCTTTTTCCTCATTTATGCAGCTTCAAAAATGCATCAGTTACATAATTCTGTGTATAGAACTGGGTTCTTTGTTGACAACTCACATAGAATCATAGAATCATTATGATTGGAAAAGACCTCCAAGATCTTCAAGTCCAACCGTAAGACATTCAACACTATGCTTATTAAAACACATTCCCAAATGTCTCATCTACACATTGCTTGAACACTGCCAGGGATGGTGACTCCACCACTTCCTTGGGCAGCATATTTAGGATGACATTTTCTTACCCAATCTTCACATTAATTTCAAAAAAGAAATCATCCACCCTCTTTCTATCCTTTCACGAGCACTTAGAAACATTAAAACCATGGTCATACATTATAGACTTTTACCATTCCTTTTTTTATAGTTCCTTTTATACCCAGAACAGCCGTTTCACTGTGTGTAAAAGCTCATGGTGTATGTAATGGTAGAATATACAGACTATAGATCATGTGCTGGACAAAAGCAAGGAGGAAATGGTCTGAATGGCTATACTGAAAGGGGGAAAGAGCAGAGGGGCACAGAGGAGAGAAACAAGAAACACAGAAAAAGAGACTAGATATTGTTTGATAGTCTGCTTTCTAAATCTTAAAAGGAAATAAACTGTCAACAAAATCTTTCCTATCACAAAATCCTGAAGGTTAGAGAGAAAGGATAGTTCACTAGGAACTGGTTTAAGTCAAACATGTAACCCCACCATCACAAAAATATTAATACACCTAATTCACAATGAAATAAATGAGTTTGATTTAAGTCTCCGTATGCCTTACTTCATCATTTGTGAAATAGGGAGAAAATATTTGTCATAATAAATTTCTGTGATCAAGACTGCATCAGCGTGATAAGGAAACTGAAAATGTATGCTCTTCAATAGCCAGTGAGCTCCAGAGGGAAGTCTTTATGCTCCCTGAAGCTAGCACTGAAGTCAAATAAAATTGCATAAAACTGCCAGGGCAGACCAGAGGCCAGCCAAGAAGAATAACCAGTGCATCTCTCACCACTATATTCCCCCTAGCACTGTGGGTTTCAGATTCTGTTGTTTGGCAGGACTAGATATAGTGAAGATACGGACAGGAAATTCTACTCAACAGATGGATAGACTTGCTCTGCATTAAAATTGCTTCCCTCTTGTTCTTTCTTGACTGAGGCTTGTCTACCTGCACTATGCAGTGAAGTGTCATCCAGTTTATTCTCGGTTCTCACTTGAAGATATTTTCCTGGTGACAAGGAGAAAAGCTAACCCTATCCTTTGGTTTCCATGAGCATAGGAAGTAGTATAATTTTTATTTATTCTGTTTTTGATATCATTATTATACAGTGCTTGTATGATAGGTTCCTAAGGAAACAATACTTCCTTGATTTTTCTGACATCTTCTTCCTAAATTCTTAGGAAACTATGGGCTAATTTCAATTATGTCTAATTGAGCCCTCAGTGATGTGAATACCTGGTTAAGTGTCATAAAAATCGGAAGTGGTATAGATAGGCTTTATAAAAGTCTTTGCTTGAAAGGAAGAAGACAAGATAAGCTCAAGTCTTCTTATACATTAGAAACCATCACAGAGGAGAGATGTTACCAATGTCCTAATTACAGGAAATTTTCAATCAAAGTTTACTATAGTTGCTATTCAGCATAGCAGGTGAAGCCATAGGACATGAACATTTAAGGAATCAGTCTTCAGTACTTCTGCTCAGAATGCAATTACTTTAAAAACTAATACTTTATGTGATTGATACTTGTTGCTCTAAACAGCATACTGAGCAAACTACTCACAGTCATCAGGATTTACCCAAACTGTAAAATATAAAAATTCATGCACAAAAGGGGAGGAGTTAGATTTTCAGATGAAATAATCTGAATTACATGATTTGTACAAATCTGCAGCCTCAAAGCTAATGTCATTGTGACATTGCCTTTTGCATCTCTATATTTTTGCCTTGCCCTACATAGTTGGTAATTAATGGTTCAAGCCCTAGCTACACTAAAGATAACATAGAAGTTTTTTGAAACACTAAGACAGTTGCAGTCCTTTAGAACAGTAAAGATTATAAAACCCAGGATGAAGAATATGACAGCTGGGAGAAGAAATCTCAGCGGGCAAGAAGAGGTCTGGCTGTGCTAGATATGCTGCTGTAGATCTTATTAAACAAATACAGCTTGAACATTTCAGAAAACTCCAAAGAATTATGTGATTCCAGAGGACATTTTTTGAAGGAATGACCTTCAAAGCCATCACCTATTTTATTTCACTCTTCATCCATAATCTTCCTGTCCCCAAATCAAATCAGATAAAAATCAAAAACAAAAAGAACAGTAACAAGAAAATAAATTCCCTCTTGCCCCATACCCTGGCCTCTTATAGAATTGCATCAGAGCAGAAGAAAATACATGTCTGTAAATGTCACCAAGACCCTAGTTATTCGCAAATTATCTAGTATATGTGTTGCAATATTATAGTGATTAAGTAGACAGATAGGCAGGCAAATTGATGCTTCAGCTATAAGCTTTATCAAAAACTTTAAGCTAGTCTTCCTTAAAATATTAAAATCAGATAGTCCAACTATTGCTTAAGAGTATGATGACAGAAATCTTCCTAATCTGTTTAAATAAACAAATTTGATTTCAAAGCAAGAATTCAGAAAACCATTTTCACCTACAGTGATTTGTATTACTAGATAAAACAGACAGAAATATATTGCTGGTGACCAAGAATGACACATTCCAAAGCTCTTTCAATGTCAATAAAAACCACATATACTGTGACACTAAAAATCAATTGAATCCCAAATCCTGTAGTACTAATGTTATACTAGTGGAGATCTGTTATTTGCGACAATATGTTGGAGTGAAATTACAGTAAGTTTGAAGTAAAGATGCCTGGATATTCGAAAAATCAAGTCCTCTGATAATGGAACCACTTTTGTTTGTAGTACACTATTGCTCTGAATATGCTGAAGTTCACTTGCTGAAGAAATTTTTTTTTTTTTGCCGAAGCCAATCACTCACTGCTCAGAAAACTCTCCTATTAAAATATTTAGATCAATAGTTTAACTTAAAACTAAAAAGGTACAATGCATAGGACTAAACTGTGAAATATAGGACAAGAATGCTGTCATCTGGAGGACATAAATATCAAGGAAAAAATTCTGCTTAATCAATAAATCCTGAATCAGGATTGAGCAAGCAATCAAGTATGTGTACTGCTGAAGGACAAATTCTGACATTATCTTAAAAAAGCATTTCCTTTTACATATATAATCCTAGCAGTATGACTTTTACATGTGGCTATATTTGGGACATTTAATAGATTTTATTTGCTACCTATAATCATTCTTGTTTAACATTCAAAAACAAACAAACAACAACAACAACCCTGCAGTGAGCTAGACAGGGGCAAGCAAGCAAAGGAACTATTCCTCTACTCCAGGAATGCATAATATATAGTAAGAAGAAATAATAATAAGATACAGCTTAATAAGATAAAACATCACAAGATAACTACTGAAAAAAAAAGAAATTTCGTCACATGGAAAATGATGATGTCTCTAATTTTGGTTTAATGCTGAGTTAAATGAAAAACCACAGCCAGAATTTTGTGTATTGCAGAAATTATTTTGAATATATTCCATTTCAAGCTAATGGAAATATTTAACTCTCCACCCTCAGAATTCTGACTATTACTGAACAGGTATCAATGTTCCAGTAATATTACTGGAGTATTTAAATTAAAGTGTTCTCTCAAAATGTTTACTTTAGTCAAACTAGCAGTTTCAATCTAGCAATCTAGCAGTTGTGGAAAAAATGGGATTTTTTTAATTAAAAATTTTCTATATTTGTAAAAATTCAAATGAAAAAGGATGTGAAAGGAAAAATCAGGTAATGGAAGTATGGAAGTTGAAGAAATGAAATTCAAACAGCAGCAACAGACTTCAGAGATCATAATTCAAACAGAGACATCATTAAGGACTACCACAGATATTTTTATGCTGACTGCCTATGCTTACTTGATGGTATCCACTGACTCATTCATGCTAGATGGTGACTGATCACGATTACATGCCATTCCTGCAAGAATCAGCTTTGTAAACTGTTATTTTGCAGGCTGATTCTAAGATACCAGTGAATTGCTGTCTCCTAGGGCTGTTTTTTTATAAACAAGAGATACAGCTCTCTGGAGATGAAAATGATTTTGTGAAGCTATAGTTGCTGGAACAACATGTGTCAGGGGGGAAACAAACTTTCTTCTCTTCATAGTTATCCAAGCCCTTGATGTATACCATGGCATATTCAGGGTTGGTTGGTTGTTTATTTGTTTTAAGGTTTTGGGACTTTATACTGCTTCATATTTCTCCATCTCTGTTCCAGTATAATTCACTTAATTACTAAGTAAAGCTCTTTTTTTCTCCCATGAGTTCTCCTGAGTCAGGCAATGGGCAGCTCTGCCTATAATCTTCCAAAGTAGATTTTAAAATTCCTTGTAAATCTTTTATTCCTTGCATGTCTGATAACAATGTGATTTAGACATCAGAACCTGACTATAAATTAAATATACCTTTTAAAATAGAGTTTATTAATTCATATTAATTTATTTAGATTTTAAACTGCTAAGATGACTGCATGGAATACAGATTATTCATAAAATATAGTTTTTACTTCTCTGTCATTTATTTCCAAAACCCAGTTTGTATTTGATTGATGGCTAGTTATATTCACCAAGTTGATCTTAACCTTTACATTAAGAACACAACTGTAAAAAATATCAAAGTCATTACGAATACTGGCATTGATCAATGCCATGAAGCACTCAGCATAAATTAATTTTGCAACAATATGTTGGAGTGAAATTCCCTTAGAAGTCAGCAAGAGAGATTCTGCGGGCAAGAGAGAATAGACAAAATTGCTGGAGTGTTAAAGAGGTGGCTTGAATTGTCTTTATCTGGACTAACCTTGGTTTAATCTTCTGTCTGCTATTTAAAAAAAAAAAAAAAAAAAGCATTGGAAAATGTAATAATAAAAAAAAAATGGGCAAGAGAGACTAGGGTCAAGCCCAGCATCACTGAAGTCAATGACATCCATTTCATTTCAAAGTAATGATTTTCTCAAACACTTTTTTTGGACACGACTTAGTTAATTCAGAGTTTCTCCACTGCCTCGCACCCACCTATTACTGCAAGTTATGTTTCTTATATTTTCTAAATCTAACTGTGTTATGGTACTGATAAATATGGTAAATTGACATTGGTGTGATATCAGTTCCACCTGTATGAAGCTACAGATTTAAGAATAAGGCAACCAAGTCCCAAAAGTTTCCCAAAATAATTTTGCATGAATACCACTCTTTTTGTTCATTAATTAATGAATTTTAGGCACTTTTGTGAAACACAAAGACACAAAGTAGACACAAAGTAGAAAGTACTACTATGGCAAATTATAGAATACGACCTGTGTTTCTTCATTTCAAAAGTTCAGAAGCTATGAAAATGAACTATGAAACAAAATGAACTACAAAAATCTCAGTTTTCTTCTTAAAGCATTTTATGTTCTAACAAAAAAAAGGAAAAATGAAAACATACTATTATTACTTTTATAAGTATGTAACAAATTTAGAGTGGGGCATGCTTTTCCATTATTTCTGTTACTATGCCACCATTAACTTTTCACAACATAAGCAGTCTTCCCATTACGAGAAGTAGAAGTCAGTCACATAAGTGACATAACAGACATAAGTTAGTCACAGTTGCAATTAAAAAATCCTTGAGTACAGTAATTGCAGATATATTATGTCAGTGGGATCTAATGTTCTTAAACATCTACCACAGAGGGATGTCCACAATAACAATCAAATATGGACTACAGACAAATACAGTTTTATGATCCATTATTTTTACAATGAAAACAATAAAAAAAAAGGTTAAGGACAATCCTCATAATTTTCTATAATTACAAATAATTACAAATTCAGATCCTTGAAGGCAGCGTTTGTTGTGTTTGATGGTCAAGACATAGATCAACCAAAATTTATGAATATTGTAATTGAGATGTAACAAATGTGTTTCTTTTAATGTAGGTCTCTAGGAAAATAAAAGGAGACAAAAGGCCAAATTTCTCCATAAACACACTGCTAAAATTCACCATACTTTTACCATTCCATTGCAGAAACTTTGTAGAGCCAATTTCTCTGGTGCCTGACAGATATCCATGAACTGATACAAAATTATGGAAAACGAAGTAGATATATGAATTTTTTTTATATATGGCTTTGATCTGAAAGATTTTGATAAAGCATAAATTAAATAAAATAAATTTATTCCCTTATTACAGAATTAGTGTGTCATTCAAAGTGTTTTTATACAACTCTGTCTGCTCATTAAACACTTCTCAAAGGGCACTTCACTAGCAGAAATAGGGTTATGCTTGTTCTTTTGCTGTTCGCCTGTAACAGCTATACTATGCACCAGGAAGATGTTTTTGTGTGTTTATTTTCTGTTGGAATAAACGAAAAAAGCCACATCCAAGCTCAACTAAGCTAGATACATGCATGATCATTTTTATGTAGTTTACATCAAGAAAATAAGTCTGATGTATTCTATATCACTCCAGAAATTATTTAGATAACTTGTCAAAGGAACTTATTCTTCAGATTTTTATATGCTACAGTCTATCTAGGTCACAAAGGATGACAAAATTCACAAAAAAAATCTGTGAGTTTTGCTTATTGCTTCCCTTTCTTGAATAAGATACATTGTGGGTTTTTTCAATATTTAAATTTTCAAATGGCTGCCACATAACTTTAAGTGAAAGCAGTTTTACCCATTCAATTTGTCTTTCTTGTTACTAAAACAGAAATAAAATTTTAATTTAAAAATAATGCATAACTATTCAAATAATTAATTACAGTTATTCACTTTTTTATATTCAGTTATTCTTTTTCTATATTCAATTATTCAATATTTTTATTCACACACACCTACTTATGAGCCACTTTTTGGTAGTTTATATAATAAACTAGACTATTAGTAATTATAAAAACTATTAGACAGTTGAATTCCAAAAGGGGATGTGTTTTCACATTCAGTGAATCTTACTCAATAATCTTCTTTACATTTTATAAGAGCAATAATCTGAAAGACTTATTTTTTTGACTGTGATCTCCTGTATTAACTATGATTTATTTGAATTTTTCATTCTTCACGTAGCACTAATAGCACTATTTTTAATAATGTAACTTCTTTGAAGGCATTATTATAAAAAAAGAAAAATCTGAATTTCCCAACAAAGTTTTAATTCTGAACAGTGTATATATTTGGTTTTATACCAACAGATGCTAACTGCCTTCAGAGAGGCCACAGGGACTAAGTAATCTCTGACAGCAGTATCTTGGGTGCTATTTGGTCTTTTTCCTTTTCTTAGCAGCCTATACTCTAAAAAAACAAAACATACATTTTCACATCTATTGAACATCTGGTTTACTATTTTTCACTAAGAAAATGCATATTTACTAGGTAGAATTTATGTTGCTAGTGCCCTAAGAAAGCAGCAGCTTTATGACTCCACCATTCATTGTTCCATGAGCAAATCATTTTCCTGAAAGAAAGCTCTATAAAACAGCTGTCCCAGCTCAGCATATCCTAGACAAAATTAGAGAAGTAATCTTGTTAGCTATTCAATTGTCAATTTATCAGAAATTCCAGTTCATGTATAAGGAAAGGAAAGGAAAGGAAAGGAAAGGAAAGGAAAGGAAAGGAAAGGAAAGGAAAGGAAAGGAAAGGAAAGGAAAGGAAAGGAAAGGAAAGGANAAGGAAAGGAAAGGAAAGGAAAGGAAAGGAAAGGAAAGGAAAGGAAAGGAAAGGAAAGGAAAGGAAAGGAAAGGAAAGGAAAGGAAAGGAAAGGAAAGGGAAAGGGAAAGGGAAAGGAAAAGGAAAAGGAAAGGAGAAATTCAACTTCAGTTAAAATTACGTTAAAAATATCTACTACCAAAAAAATCATCTTAAGATTTTGCCTTGGACATTAATGAGCCTACATACTTTGGTGGTATATTTTGGATTCTTACATGAATAGTAAATATTTGAGGTTCTGTACAAGTAAATCAGGAAAAGAAAAACTGATTTTGATACATTTGCATTCCACATTTAAGAATATAAGAAAGCCATCATAAAATATTTTAAGTTGTTATTATCTGCTAGATCAGCAAAAAATAATATTAAAATAATTAAAATATTAAATATTAAAATAATATTAAAATAAAACTAAATAAAATTTTCTTGATCAAGCTGATATCCTGGAATCACACACACCAATTTAGGAAGAAACTGTACTTTGAAATGCTTACATACAGATTTACATTACATCCACATAAAACATCAATTCTTCTTACCATTTGCGGATCAAAAGAATGTTCTTTTCTGTTTCTATGTTAATAGGTAGAAATAGGCCAAAAAGACAACACAAAATATATGTTGTAGTATGGGTAGAATAAGGAAGAGTTTTGAGTATTAATTCACAAAGCATTTGTAAATTTCTTTCAGAAAATTGATCATTTTTTGTTCTTCTCCATATCTGTTCAGCTATGTCCATCTTCTCCTCGCTACCATCACTTTTACTCCTGCAACGACAATCCTGAGATAAGTTGTATAACACCAAAAAAAATAAATATAACAGATTTGATTGAAAATCATATAAAAATCATACACAGCTAAAACAAGTTATACCTATACATGTTCAATTCCAAATGATAGAATTTGAAATTGCTAATTAAAGACATTAGCTAATGTCAATACAGCATTATTCTAATGACTCCAAGATAATCCCACAGCAATCAATTTGGATCAGAATAAGTTTATTGCAAAGTGCCAAAGGTGGGGACAAATGCTTCCTTTGCACTACAAAGTAATGATTTCTCAAATGAATAATGCCTGTTCGAAATTTAACTAGATAATTACTTCATTTGCATTTGCTAGGATGATAAGAGGAATGGAAAGGCCAGCTCAGTGGGAAATTATGTAAGTAAGTGTTAAAAGGTGACATGCAAAAGACAGTTTTACTTAAAGTTCTGGCTTACTAATAGAGCTCCTTTTATATGGAACATATTTATTAACCTAGGCATCCTATTGGGAAAGAAACAAAGCAGAACAAATATATAGTGGAAAAGCATGCATCACACAAAGCTCTGACCTGGAGTTGAGAATGACTGGAGGCTGGAGTAGCCAGCTATATTTCTTGTTGTTTGTATATAATGTATTTGAGGGAGGACTAGTAGCCAGAATACTGGCTGGGATCTATTCCTATCTCAGTTATTACAGTCTTACAGATACAGAAACTGTGGTAAATTACAGGCTAGTCCTGGCTGATCCTCCAGGAATAACAGTAATTAGAAGCAATACAAATAATTTTAGCTTCCAGTAGTACCCCTGGAATGACCTGCTGCTTTATCAAAGGTGAAGAGCCCATACATTTGGCAAACTCCAAGATAGCACTTTTAGGATTTCTGGTTTTCAAAGACAGGATAGGAAGAATATTGAATATTTCCTTTAAGAAAATTTGAAACCAATAATAAAGGCCTATATATTTTACAAATCTTTTACAATCATGATGAAAATCCAAACATTTTCTCTCGAGTTTGTCCCTAGAATGTGAGCTTTGCTCTGCAAAGAATTCTGAATACTAAGTAGAAATAATAAGTAAAAGATACATGACTAGATATATTAGTTGAAATTACATTGTTTGATCCTTTTTATTTGCAAGTTTAATCTGTAAGCAGGGTAAACAGGTGTATTATACAGCACAGGATGATAAAAGATCTCTGTTCTCTACATGATGTGTCTACTAGTCTTTAATGAGACAAGATTAGAAGGCTTGAATGAATAATAACTCAAAAGGTTGGTAAGGTCATTCCTTTCTAATTTCTGAGTTTGTTTTCATATTATTACAACATTGTTCCAACTAACAGTAGATAGTCAAGCACTTAAGAGAACTTTTTTTTTTCTTGTTGTAACACTAGACATTTTTCTTCCACTCTGGAAGTAAAGACTCAGAAACAAACAGCCAAATAAAATGAAACAAAACAAAAATCAGGATTTGCTTTTTTTTTTTTAAGAAAATACATCTAAGACTAATTACAATCAACAAATATTTCAAAGTCAAGTGAAAAATTTTGAGCAGCAAGAAATAATAATATCAAAGATGAATGAAAAGATGACTAGAGCACTTGAAAGCCAGTCTGGTGGAGAAAGAGATTAATGTTCATCATTACTAATCAGAAAAGGGAAGACAAAGCATGGTACGTGATATCCTTAAAGACAACATTTTTCTGTGTTCACTAGTATTAGTCCAGACAGTGTAATAGTATAATCAGATGCATCATGTTGAAATATTTAGAAATTCAGTTTGCAACATTTCAGAAATAATAGCATATAGAATGCATAGAAACAGTTATAGCATATACCTACCCTTTTTCAGTAAAGTATTTTTTTCTTTATGATTTTCTTCCTTCCCTGGAAAGAGTGCCATGTTGATGTGATAGTTTCTTCTTTCTTAATCTAGGTTCTGCTTAATGTTCATTCTTACATGTTTTGTTAACAGGCTCTGCATCCTATGCTTTCCCTCATTGGTCTGCAGTTTCACTTTACATCCTGATTTGCTATCTAAGGTATGTGTTACATATATTTGATATTTCTTCATTCTCCTTCTTCCCCCAAAACTGGATTTTTCCACTTCACAAGGATGCATTTTTAGATAGACGTGTACTGACAATTAGTTAGTTGTTTATAGCTTCAGGCCTTCCAGCATCCTCAATATCCTGCCTTCCCAATCAAACCAATTGATCTTTTAGTCTTTTCTCAAAATTGGCATAACATTTACACTTTTCCAGTCGTCATAGCCTTGCAAAGATGAGGGCTTTGTGATAGAGTGCCTCACAGTGCCAGGAGCAAACTCCCTCAGCATCCTTTGATGCATCTCACCTTATCCATGAACTAGTACATGATCAAATGGTTCTCATTCACCAATGGGCCCACATTTGCTTTGGTCTTTCTTTTGCTGCTCATTTTCCTGCAAAAACCTTTGTTGTTAACCTCTAGATCTCTCTCCAGCTCCAGTTTAGCTTTGGGCATCCAAATTCTGTATCTGTATGCCTTTGTAAGGATTGCATGTTCCTCTTTAGCAATCTGTGTAGCCTCCCATCTCCAATAGATCTCAGTTTTGTGCTTTCACTCAGTCAGGTACTCTGGCTTGCTCTGTGGTACTCTGACCATTTTCTTGCAGATAGGGTTTGATCATTACTGAGCTCTGAGGAGGTTGTCCTTGAAAACTGACCTACTGTCCTGGACTTTTCTGTCCTCAGGGAAGCCTCACATTGGATCCTGTCTGTCAGTTCCCTTGACAGGTAAGTCTTGTCTCATTAAGTTCAATCTTTATTCTGCTTCATGCCTTTCTTTCTTCTGCAACTTAAACTCCACCATCCCATGGTCACTGCTGTCAAGGCATCTGTCCTTCACACCCCAAAGCAGATCTCCCTTTACTGCAGCAAAGACCATAGGGCCCATACAACACCTGCTTTAAAACTCATTTCCAGAACTTCTTATCTCCTGCTGTCTTGCCATTCTAGGAAACAGCAGGAGGCTGAAGGCTCCTCAGGCTCCTGACTCATAATATCTTAAGAGGCCTGTCACCAATTCCACATCTGTGCTTCTTGCATACAAACCTGTTTTTGAACAGACCACACCTCTCCTCCTCCATTTGGCTTTCCTGAAGGCTTTGTACCTAACCACTGCAACACTCCACTTACTTTTGAAATACACACAAAAATACTATTTCATGATAAAAAATTGGGCTTATTGCAAAGATGAGCAGTGGAGGTTGTTTCTGTTACATTGCCGCCATTTCCTATGCTCTGTGATCTGCCTCAGTGAGCAGGGTTTTTTTTTTTTTTTTTTTTTTGTATCCTTAGTTGTTTGCAATATGTATGACATGTTCTAACTTCAGAATTTTCCTGCTTTTAACATGACTGTTCACAATTAGTGTGACAGTATATCACCTAAGACAGTGATGGCTGTGCTCAAACTAGACAAACTGCTAGAAAGCATATAGTGTCCTCAATCTCATGAATTGCTCATAATGCTTTTCTGATTTCTTTTCCTTTTTTTTTTTTTTCCCTGGTTGTGAGACAAGAGGGTGAAAATTTTTCTTGGTTTCTTTCTCCTATACAAACCCGCAAATTTGAGTTAGCGCTCTGCTCAGTAACAGAAAGAAGTTGCCATTTTTTAATAGATAGCACTGGATGATAACAGATAGCAGTGCCCCTGATCTTCAGAAAATTCAGCAGTGTCTCTCATCATGTCTTGATGCTCTCAGTGTATTCAGTCGCTATAATTGCTTTGCCATATATCAAATCAGTTTTAAACTTCAGTTTTCTGCCAAGCAATCCCATGAATGATATGATCTCTGTAGTATTTTGTTACAAAATCTGGTGGCAAAGTTGTGCTAAGTCATCAAGCAAGATTTCTTTTTTTGTTGCTTGCTTGTGTTTTGCAGCTATCCTGTTGGAACTCTAAGGAAAACTTGTATCTTTTACAAATGCATAAGAGAAAATATTTAGCAAGCATGTTAACACTGATCCTGTAGGATTTTGATTCTTTAGTCACTCGGCATAGGTAAAGCACAATTTATTTGTTCCGTGATCCACATAAGATAGAAGACACAATCAACCTGCTCCACTGCTGACTTGTTTTCAGTATTCACTCCTTCCTTTTGAGTGGAATACACAAGTTTGTGTATTTACAAATAAGGGAGTTCCCCCACAGTCTGGCTGATGAGCCAGGCAAAGGAATAAATGCAAGGGGGAGACTGAGCGGAGCCAGGAGCGAGGGGAACAAAGGAGTCACCTGCGGTCAGGTGAGAACATCTGGCCAGAGGCAGGAGTTCAGTGTAGGCTGCCAGAAGCCTGTAACTCCTGAGCACCTTGGCCAATGGGGAAAAGGAGAGGGATACCTTGGCTGGGAACATAGGATAAAAGGAAGGGTGCAACCTCCAGCACTTTGAGAGACCCCACAGGCATATAACCTGTGGACTCTCCCTTTATTTGAATAAAGTTATAGGACTCCTCTGTCTCCTTTTGGACATTCGGTTCTTGATTGTGAGATTTTCCGCACACTTTGACTGAATAATCACCAGTCTTGAACAGTCATATTTAGAAGAGATGGTCTGCATTTCTTGATATGGCAATTTAATTTAGAGTATCAGCAATATCATTACCTTAATCTTAATAATTTTTAATATATTATTACCTGAACCTTTTCTGAATAGCTGGAAGTACAGTGGCCTTGGTTATGGTTTGATGTTATTTTTCAAATTATGGCTTACTGAGTAGAGGCTGCTGTGTCTACTGGGAAAGTTTATTTTCTACACCTAAACCAACTTCTGTTAATGTGACAGCAGCTGCGACTTCAGATATTTGGCTACGAGATAGGAGGAATGCTTCCAGTAGGAGAGAACTCCAACCTTTCCCAAAAGGTTGCATTGCACTCTGTATGACACAGTGAGGAAAATAAGTAATTTGAAATAAAATTCTGATAACAAAACAAAGAAGAAGAAAATTACAGCCTGATCTCTGAATCAATCTTATAATAGCTGGGTTTCAGCTTGTTGTACATCCTATTGATTCTGAGTACAGCAAAGTTTCTAGTCACAGTGTTGAGACACTTTATTCATACAAGAAAATGCAATTACAGACTGGAACAATAGAGATTTGTTTTCTAAAAACCACAAACTAAAAAATTAGTTAGCCAATTCTAATGTGTCTTCCCTGATCATTAAGGACCCTGAGTATGTCTCTCAGTGTGCTCTAAGTGTCAATGGAATTAGACCATAAACCAGAAGATTGTTTGCAAAGGTAGAAACTCTATACTCATGCCTTGTTGGTAGCATCTGTCGGCGAAGGGAGACTCGGACATCATTTGATCATCAGCAAGTCTCAACTTTATTGAACATTACAGCAGTTTATATATCCTCTATAATGAGCTTCATTGCATATTGCAAAGCGGAGCTCCTTATTGGCTATTGAGGTAGATGTTGAAACATCCTGCCTGCGTGCTTTGGCTCAGGCCCTGGGTTTGTTTGCCGTTATCAAGCAAATACAGCTTCCTGATTCCATTATCTTGTGTTTCTTGTGTCATTGTGTTTCTTATCTTGTTACTGTGTAACTTGTGCGCCCACCCCCTCGCCAAGGACAGCTGACTATGGCCTTTCTGCTCGAGCCATTCTTCAACAAAGCTCTCAACAAGCATCAATTTCTTTTTTTAAGCATGACACAGCAGAAGTATTTTTGTATTTTGACAATTTCAGCTCTGGTTGTGTAGCATCAGAGACTTCTTTTCTTCAGCATATATCATCAAGGTGTCACCATCACATGCATATGCTCAAGAATAAAAATTGATCAGCGAGAAAGACTGCACAACTGTTTGTGAGGATGCTTTCACAGACTTTCTGGCAGTGGGAAGTAAAAAGCCTAGGACACATAATTTTGATCTGTGCTTTGCCTCAGCCTTTCAAATATAGTATGAGAGTAAGACTTCTGTTCTTTGCAAAAGTACCGTGATATTCATTACTGATTATGTGATATTCAGATAATTATGGTGATATATTTGACAAAAAGAATGAATCCCACTGGCATTGTCAGATCCTGAATGGAGTTTACATACTGGATAGTCAGGATTTTTTTTTTTTTTTTTTTTTTTTTTTTTAAATTATCAGCTTTGGCATGGAATCAACTGCATCAAAACACACTGAACTCCTCTGTAGGATTTTTTTCAAACCATAAAATTGACTTGATTGGGAAGTATGTGTCATAAATGAGAGTGAAGATGATGCTGGCAAAATTGGCCACAGTTGACCGATAAATAATTACCTCAGAGAGAAAGAGCACAATATGACTGACCCTCATCATGCATTTTAATTATGATTTTTAATTGCCTTTTGAATCTCATAAAAATCAGTCGGCTACATCATTTTACTTGCCTTTCCTTTAGCTGTAGAGTTGTACCAGCATTTTTCTAGAACCTGTAAAACAGAAGAGGACATAGTGTCTTTTAGCAGGGGATAAAAGTACTCAGTAAGTTGTATACTTGGTCCAAGATATTCTTGGACCTTGTGCTATGTAAAAACCCAGTTTGGCAACAAATTTCCTTAAAAATGTCACCTAAAGGAGCATTAAAATGAAGATGAGCTAAAAAAGTAAAATAGTCAAAGTAAAAAAGTAAAAAAGTAAAAGATACAAGTTAATCTTTGATAATTCAAAGATCCTGCAGAGTCTCGCAGACTCACTATGGAACTAATTTTTAATTAGTTATATGAGTGAAATGCAGTAAGAATCAGTGAATGCAGTAAGCATCACAAATGCTTATATATTTATTTATATAAATGCATTTGTATGGGTTAGATTAACCCTTACAAAAGGTGATATTTTGAGGATTTGGGGGTTTTGTTTATTTTTTAACAGCTAGAATTCAACTTATTCCGTAGAAAGATTGCAAAAGAGGAACTTGGATGCTGTCTTTTGTAGGTAGGTATTAACATGGGTCTGATTTTTATTTTTTTTTCTCAGATTTCTCCAAAGCTATAAACTATGCTTCTTATCTGGATGTGTCAAATATTCAGCCTGTGTTAAGGGAGTAGATGTTATTCAAAAATAAATTTGTAAACTGCACTAATGAATTTAGACTATCTTTAAGAGGTCATGAGAGGAAAGGGATAAATGAAACAACTAAGATACGTTTAGTTGAGGTAAGCCTTTTTGTCCATAGTCAAAAAAGTGATGTGTATCCAAACATATGAAAAACTGTTGAGGCAAATACACTACAATGTGAACATATGACATACTCATTTTTATTAAGACAGAAAGACATAATCGAGAGTAAAAAATTCCTGCTTTATCAGAGAGTTCCAGAAAACAACCTGATTTCCAGAAGCAGTCATTTCCATGTTATCCTCAGGTCTCAAGTCAGCAATGGAAATGTTGAGAAAATATATATCTTCTTCATTTCAGGTTGGCAAATACTAAAAAGTGTAAGGCAACCCAACCCTTCCCATAAGCTGTTTACTGAGTAAAGTTGCACCTGATAAAAATTGGGATGTGTCTTACATTTACAAATATTTTACTTAGATAATATAATTACAAACTACTGGTTGACAGAATTATGGCATTTTGTTTTTGTTTTGTCATCTTCATTTTTGTTTTTCTGACATTAATGCTACAAACAAACCCTAGCCAAAATTAGAGTCTTCAAAGATGCACTATATCTCCAAACTAGCTAATGCTTCAATAGTTACTCTTCAGTGACTGGCGTAGTTCAGCATACCTGTACAACAGAATGTGCTCAACTCTTCTGCAGTGTCGATCACAATTTTGAGTTGCAACAACTGAGGGTCATAGAGCCGTTCCTCTTCTGTGATAAGGAAGGGAGAGGGGCCTCATTATTTTAATAATATTTTTTTCCATTTTATTTTCTAATGTTAAACTTTTTGAGAGATCTATTGTTGAGAATAAAGCTAAAATGTAATTCATAACTTCTTTCCCTTCCTCCTTCCTCCTGCTCTTAGGGAAAGCTACTGATGTCATGAAATTAATGGTGGATAGAGCAGTTCTAACTAAAAGGAAGCATAGCAATTTATGTGCAAGTGTGGCGAACCAATATGCAGGTATATTTCCTGTCTGAAACTCTGTGCAAATTGAAAGTAAAAAGATTGTTGCTCCCTTCTGAATTTTAAACAGGTATAGAACTCTGAGGTCTGGATATGTTTCCAAAACTGCTGTCTCAAAATTTCAAAATTTTGTTTGTATAGTTAAAATAGAGTTGCGGCTTATAATTTAATTAAGCATACAAAAGTTTCCTCCTAGTTCTCCCAGTATAGAAAATGTACAGTAAAATTATATGATTTTTTTCAGAAATATTTTTGCAGATTTTTTTTGAAGAAAAATGATATTTTAATTAAAAATATTTATCAGGTGTTCATTTTTATTTTGTCAGTGGTGGTGTCTTTGTTGTTTTGAAATTGTTTTGTTTCGAGTTTTTTTTTCTTAGGAAATTAAACTCTGTACAAGACATATTAATCCAGTAATCCTTCTGGGATTCCTGTCTTCGTTCTTCTGTGATGTGGACTGAGCTTCTTATCCAGCATTATCTCTGATAGTTTATGATGACACAGTGAAGACAGGTAAAGATTACTCTCTCATTGTGAAATGAGAAGCACAGTCAAGCATACAGGAGGAACAGAAGAACAACTGAGCACCCAACCAGAATTCCAATAAAGAAGCATGACATCATTTCCAATTAGGTTTTTGGTTGTCTAGCCAAAGGGCAAGATCAGGATTTTTCAATTTGGAGAAAAATATCTTTTAGTTTCAAGCTTTTACTAGAAGTAAAATATGCAAGATATACTGCTGTGAATACGATATGAGGGAAAACTGAGGAGGTGTACAAAGGACCCACTCATTCCCATCTGACTCTTAAGTTTCTTGAATTGCATGCTTGAAAACTAGGTACAATAACACTGATGTTGAGATTCTCTTCTTCATTTTAGAACACAGTCATATACAGTTTGTCTTTTAAGATAAGGTGTGGTTCCTAGATACGAAATTGTTTGGCCTTTGTTTCTTCCACTTCTAGAAAGAAAATATATTCATATCCCATAGGTATAAGTACAGATTTCTCATAAGAATTATGAACCTCTCACAGAATCATGGTGTTCCACTTTATAAATAATGACTCGAAACTATACCTAAGAGTGATTGCTGGATGAAGAGATTTCTTACCAGTCTCTATACCAGTGCCAGTCAGCCAAGTCAGTGAGATGTATTTAGACCTTTTACCCAGTCAAGAATGCTAAAAAGCCTTTTGTATTTGTAATTACTTAAATTCAAATCTTTTTACAAAGTGAATCCAGTGTTTGACCTCCACTGTATGCAGAGGTGAAATCAAATCTATAACCATAGGCCAAATCCTTATGTTTATTCATAACTAAACTACTTAAAAACTGCTCATTAAATGCAGTCATTACTTATTAAGTTTTGATCCCTGGCTCCTAGGTTGCAGAGAATGTTCTACACTTCCCCCTTCTTATTTTAATTAATCTTTGCAAAAATTCATTTTTCTTTAATGTACCTAAAGGTGACTAAGAACATTTATGAGACTTGTCAGTATTGAGAAACTTCTAAATGAGCCTGTCAGTAGAAAACCAGCTCCCCCTGTAGATCACAGCTTTCTATTTACATGATCATAGAATCATAGAATCATAGAATGGCTAGGGTTGGAAGGGACCTGTAGAGGTCATCTAGTCCAACCCCCCTGCACACGCAGGGTCCCCTAGAGCATGTGGCACAGGGTGATGTCC
>PTEX01000105.1:2362607-2389093 GCA_003342815.1 Eudromia elegans
GCTTGAAGATAAGCCAGCTCTCCTGGACACCCTTTCCTTCTAGGACCCTGGTCCAGGAGATTTCTCCAAGGAGCTCCCTGAGGAGGTCAAAGTTGGCTCTCTTGAAGTCCAGGGCTGCAATCCTACTTCTTGCCCAGCTCCCTCCACGCAGGACCGTGAATTCCAACATCTCGTGGTCACTGCAGCCAAGACTGCCCCCAACCCTCACATTTCCCACTAGACCTTCTCTGTTGGTTAGGATGATGTCTAAGCTTCTGCAATAGTTAACACAATCTATAAGCTGTGTAGATCCTAAATTCAGCCTTGCCACAAAGACTCACTGACTGCCCTACGGAGCATGTGAGAACAACCCAAACACCAGTTTGCATTTATATTCACTCTATCTACTCTGCCCTTTTTATGTAATCTTTGTCTTTGATCACACACAAGGACATAATAAGAAACAGGATTCTGGCTCCTGCCACCAGATACAGGTTATCCTATCTGCCACTGCAGCTTCATCTTTTGAGCAAAGAGGGGCAACTATAGCAGTTTCATATCCCACTCGTGAAGACCATCTCCTCTGCCACAAGATCAGGTGAGATCTGTAGATAGCTTGAACTCAGGCTGAATCCTGCCAGCTGTCAGGAGAAACACAAGGCCCAGTGAAGTGCCAGATCTACGTGCACTTGGTTTTGCCCTGTTAAAGAACACAGTAGCTGTTAATGTCAGTGGTGAATCTCCTGTGGGAAACAAGACCACATATAGGATAGGAATTTAACACACACACAAAAAAAACCCCACATTGTAGTTTTTAGGGACTTTAACACTGATTCATTACTATAAGGAAAATTCTATAATAGTAATATTATCTGCCTTGCTACAATAGGCATGAAAAATATCCCCAGTATCTGAATACCCAGCAAAATAAGAGGTAGAAAGTTTGAAAAGTGTGGGATGAACAAAAGTGAAGGTCAGTTTCTGCTTTTGCTCCAGTGAGAAAAAGATTTTACTACAATCTTAAGATGAATTTTTCTCTCTTGTACTTGCTACACTGTTGCAGAACATCGTTCTGCACCTCATCCTTTCTGATGAGATGCACAGGAGAGGGTCAGGCTTAACGGCCTGCTTTGTATATTTGTAGATATGTAATTAGTTGTTAAGGGGCAGTTACGGGGATCGGGCCCTTGGCCTACAGATGACCCCTCAGGTGGTGGGGGCTGAGAGGCTCCCTCCCCTCGCCTGGCACTGACCAATAGGCCATCTGGATTCTCCCGCCTTGGCCTAAGGGCCAATGGTCGGGGGGATCCAGAGAGCCCCAGTCAGGGGTCTGCAGATCAAGGCGTCATCGCTGGGGACCTATGACAGGCCGCGGGGTGGCAGTCCGGCCCCTACCTTACCAGGGTCACCAGGAGGTCAGGTGGCCAGCTCTCCCTCATATCCCTATGGACCCTAATTAACTATATACCATATGTACATATATACATATGGAGGCTGCATGGCTTGGTCCTCTCCCATGCAAAAAATGAATTGGCAGGACTGCCGTCCTGCAACACTACACGAAAATCCTGATTTCTTCTCAGTAACCTTCCCTCCCCTCTCCCCAAAAAAGCAATGTTTAGTAAAACATAACGTGAAACTGAATACAACATCTGAGACCAAACTCTTGTCCCAAGAGCACAAAGCAAAAAAAGACAACAATCCTGAAGGTAATGCTTTTGGAAAATCCCATTAGTGAAAAATTACTTTGGTCATCTTGTAGTTTGTATATTGATAGCACTGAGATTGATAGATAATTCTGAAGTTATCTTCACACATTATAAAAGATGGTGCTTGAAATTTTCTTCTGTACCTTGCTGGAATACATTATATCAGAAGAGTAAAGGGTCTTCACAAAGGAATATAATAGTTTTTTATCTAGTCAAAGATGTAAGTGGAAAAAGCAATAGTTTGTGCTAATGAGAAGCAGGAGTCCATGGAAATCCATAGATTTTCATGATGGGGGCTTGCATGAGTGCTAAATAAGGATGAAATCCTAAAAGTGCAAAAATTAAATGGAAAACATTTCATACCAGAAGATAGGAGTGGTAGTTCCCCAGAATCATAGCTCTAGTACTGTCAAGCTTTCTTTCTGACTACATGTACTCAGATTTAACATCTAATGCATTTTACTAGCACAGATTTTCTGATCAGTATGTAAGCGACTTTGCTGTCTAAGTGTGAAAGAAAGTATTAAGTATCATAGGCTGTCTACTTTTATTCTATACTTAAAGGATTTATTAATTACATAGAGGAAAGAACATGGACAGTAAAATATCAGTAATTCATTAAAGTTTTTTTCTTTTTTTTTCCAATCAGTTCAACACAGAGAGATATGCCTGAAAACAGTCTTGTTGTGTAACATTCTGCTCATTCCATCTTACAAGGACCACAGAGTTGTGTTTCTCACATTTCTGACACAGCTGTTTAGGTTGATGCTTTTTGTGTCTGTGGTACAGTAAAACAAACAAAACTGACTAGGCAAGATTCTCCAAAGTACGTGTGTTTATTTTGCTGTTCATTTTTGTTGTTGTTTTATTTTGCATTTTGCCTAATTGCCTAAATATTTAAAGCAAATCGAAAGGGTTCCTGAAATCAGGCATACACAGCATGATTTCTACTCTAAAGTGGATCATGGATCATGGCTACTTTTAATTCGTCATAAAGTTTTATTCATTAAAATGCTGATATGGTGAAGTTTAATTTCTATTGCTCTCTTTGTTATTTAAACATTTGCAGGTTCTGAAATAAATAAATGATTTCCATAAGGAATAAATCAACATTTGAAAGGATTTTTTTTTCTTTTGGTGCGGATTTATTTATGGAATAAAGGTATGTGAAGATTTTCTCAGAGCTTACTGAGAAAATGTTCCAAATAAATGTAACCCAATTCTGCATTACATGACTTTTTCTTAACAGTAGCAGATAGGAGAAGCTGATAAGATATAATAACAGCATATCATAACACTTAGAGGGTACTTTTCATTTTCTAAATGAAACACATATAACTGAAGCACCCCTCATGATATGCACCCTTTTTTGTTCATCCTCATCATTTTTGACAACATTTTTGACAAAATACAGAAATATATTTTTCTTCTGAAATGGTAGTATGTCCGCATCAGATAAATTTGGAACACTAGTGTTATTTTATTTATTTGACATTCTTAATGCCTATAGAAAGACATCTTCTGATGTTAGAAAATACAATTGAAAATATTCTAGAATGCAAAAGTGTATTCTTGGAAATTTTCATTCATCTTCTACCCGTGGAATGAAATCCCCATTGTATTCCCAACAGTGCATTCTCTGTATATTTAACAGTTTAGTATTTCCAAGTAATTTTCAATTCCACTGTTACAGGGACTGGTAGAAATATCATGGATAAAAGCTAAATTTTCAGTTGGCTCATTCTATGATTTTAGGTCTCAAGTTATTTTGTCTGTCTGTCCAGATCCCATTCACGCTTATTGAAGTTAAGACTGTTTATATCCAGATGCATGGCTGATGCTTATCCATACTAAATATCTGCCATTTTATCAGACAGGGTTTGGAATTTGACCTCACCTTTAACCCAAACCATTAAGCTTTGATTATGTCTGTTTTTAAAAATCATTACAAATATATTGAACACCCAGTCCCCAGGAAATATTCTTAATGCCTCTACTGTAGAAACCAACCAACCAACCAATCAATCAAAAAAGGTCATTTATTTCATTGTTTCTTATCTTTTAATAAGTTATTTATCCGTGTGAACTGTCTCTTCTATCTCATGGCAACTTAATTTCAGCCTGTGCTGAAGGATGTTATATCAACCTTTGTGCATATGCTCACTACTTCCTCTAAAGCACTTCGAGAGTTCTGGCTAAAATTGCCACCAATTCCATTCTTTGCAATAATTTGCACCTATTTTCCAGAAGAAAGAAAGATGAATATTGCTGGTCTCTGTTTCCCAAATGGAAGCTACCTGGATCTGCCTTGAAATGTACATCAAGCCTGATATGAGATGCAACCGGTAAAGATTTAAAGGTAATACACTTATACATCATTCAATATGATTTCTGGAAATATTTAAAAGTAACTGATACAATCTTTAATTATTTTTAAGGCTTTGATTCTAAAATAGCTGTTCTGGTATGATAGGCTTGTATGAGGTATTTGACTGAATCCCACATTACATGCTGGATAAAATTAGAATTGTATAGTATCAGATGAATCCTTATAAATCACTTTAAAACCAGTTTAATGTTAGATTTCAGTGGTAACTTTAATAAGAAACAAGGATAATGTCAATACAGTTCCACAGGAGTCTATTCTTGGCCTCATGTTATTTGTATCTATAGTTCAAGTAAAAATTAATAGAATAATACCAACATTTTAATATTACCAATTGTAAGCTCACATATGCACCAGAAAGGAATCCAACTCCTATAACTAAAGATGGACAACACCATACAACATCAATGAAAAGAATTTTAAAACAAACAATTGCTAGCTGATGGTGTTATACTTAAGATAAAAAGATGAATGCAATGCATATCAACACAAGTAGAGTAGCATCAAATAAGAGCAGCCACTTTCTGTGGAAAAGTCCGTAACAAAGCCAGCACTGATCAAATTATTTCAGGTTTGACTTCAATCAGAAAAGCTATGAAAAAAAAAGGAATTTAGAAGAAATGGCAGAAGAATAACTTCATAGCTAGAAAATTTGCCTTCTAGTGAAAAACTTGGAGAATTCTATTTACTTGGTTTATCCATGAAAGGAATGCAAACTGATTTAATCTTACCCTTGAAGTACCAACTCGAGGAAGACACTTCTGAAAGTAGATGACTCTCTAATTTGGCTGCAGGAGGAAAATATGTAAGAAGACACAATAGCTGGATCCTGAGCACAGGCAGACTAGAAACAAAGTATGCAGTCTTAATAGTGCAAATAATTATTTTTTTAAAAAAAATTACCTGCACAAATGGCTAGATTGTTCAATAATTAAAGTTACTGAATCAAAATCAAATGTCCTTGTATACCCCAGTAACTATAAACTTCAGTCAAACTGTACTTCTCCATTTTATCTTATGCAGAATTTCACGTGGCCCATTCAGGCTTTAAATAAAAATGTATATATCTCCAGATGATACTTCACATACTTGAAAGAGAACCTGTAGTACGTGGAAGTAGAAATCTTTAAAGTCACAAATCTTAACATTTTAACAAGTCTTTTCCATTTGCTTGGAAAGGAAAGAAAATAAGAGAAATATCTATCTAAATAAGTAGAACAATGGTGTTGAAAGCAAACTTAAAAATTTTAAATGAAAACCCTAGTCCCATTTTTATTGTGTGTCTTCGGTATAATTATTGCTATTTATATTATGCTAGTGCCAGATGATCCAAACAGGAGCAGAGTCCCATTGTTCTAGGCCCCCAAAGAGCTTACAGTTAACAATATAACCCATAAAGAATATTAAATACAAAACTCAGTGGCTGCTTTTTTGTTTGTCTACATTCTTACCAAAGGCTAATGGCTCCTATGAGCCCTGTTTCAGAAAAAAGAGTCTCAAAGGCTGGACTCTTTATGGAAATTGTGGCTGATTAAAGAGGTTATTGATAGAGGAATTTTAATGGAAGAAATATGAGGTCAGTGCTGTTATTATAAGTCGTAGATAACCTTATTCAAAGATAGTGACTTTAAGAAAAATCTTTGTTCTATACCATCAATTTAATATATATTATAAATTTCTCTAACATTACACAAAAGAAACTAAACTGCAGTATAGGGAAAACTAATAAATATTTGTAATAACTCTGGTTGTTTCTGGCTACAGAAGTATAAAAGCTTTTGCTAAACATCAGCTGTGCTTATGCTGTCTGTACTGCATGAGTATATATTTTCCACAGATGATACCTTATATTGTCAATACGAATTAATAAAACTATAAAGAAGCAACAGGAGGATTTAAGCTTGATAAATATCTTGCAGTAAAGAGATGTCAAACTCTAAAACTGTCATTATGATGTTCCTGATGTCATTCATACTAAAGAAGTATCAGAGTAGCCCTTTATAATAAGCTGTTGGTGATATGTTACAATGCTAACACTCATCAGTAAACAACACTGCTAACTTAGAGATATCCTCAGATTGTGATGGTATCATCTTTGAAAGTCTTTTGTTTCCTTAATCTAATGCAAGTGGCCTTTTTTGTCCATAGCCAGCTGCTTTACTGGTAGACAATGTCAACATACCAGAATCCTTAGTGTATTACTTGGTGGAGCAGAACTTGAAGGACAAACTTGTCAACAAGAAATGTCAAACCCAAAAGTTAAAACAAGGTGCTGGCCTACAGCTCTACCTATGAACAAAACAAAATGCTAGGGAAAGCAGAGCAGTAATGTGCCCAGATCAAGCTTCTTTGGTTCTGTCAAAATACTACTTTTAGAAAGTTGTGGTTTGTGTATATATTTAAGTGTTGCTGTATCTTAGTATCTGAGTGATCTTAGTATCTTAGCATTCAGTAAAAGCAGATTTAAAAAGTTACAGATCAGTCAGAGTTTGTTTTGAAACAACATGAAAACAAGAATCTGAAGAATCTCGAAATACACTATTTATTATATTAATGTGCTGGTCCCCAGCACAGAGATGGCAAGTGCTTTTTGCTTGTAATCTCTTAATTTTTGAATTGTGATATTTTTGGAGTTGATAAATGAACAAAAACTATTGGAAAACAAGCTCTCTTGAACTGAAAGAGGTATTTAAAAAAGGTGTAAAAGGAGATTCTTATGATATCTTACTGTTACGTGCTAGCATTAATGCTTTCATGTGTTCCAAAACTTGTATCGCTTTTACTGGTTTTATTACTTGGAGAGTTGATAAGGAAATATCTGGAAGGTTTATACCTAAAATGATAACCATGGCTTTACATCCTTCACTCTTTGATCTTCTTTGTTCTGTCACTTGTGCTAGAGAAACTTTAAGCAGAGCACAAGTATAATTTTGGGTTTTCTTTATGACTCATGGCCTCCAACTGGTCTCAGACTTTGCAGATACTTGCTGTATAGTAGTTCAGTGAAGAACTAATGGAGATCCTGTAAGAATCAGTATGTTTGCTGCCACACAACATTCTTCATACATTGTATTCTAGTATTAGATATTACTCAAGAAAAAAAAAAAAAAAGAAGTATCAAAATGTACCAATGCGGGTGGTGCCCCCCACGGATACAGCCCAGTTATGTCTCACCTGGCCTCCGAAAGGTGACCTGCTGCGGGTTGCTGGGCCCCGTAAGCCCAAAGGGCCAACAGAGGAAGGTGCCTCTCTCAAGGTCTTCTCCCAGTGGGGTCCCACGATAGGTTTTTCAGGAAGGGTGGATAAGGCAGGGAAGGGAAGGGAGGATAAAACAGAAGGGTAAAAGGGGTTCGCGCCACACTCACGCACCTATCACTCACAGTGCACACAGTGCAAACAAGACACTGACACTACGTGGATCCAAACCAGCAACAAACCATTTATTTCTGGGTAACTGGGGGTTTTATACAAGGTGATATCAGGAGAAAGGAAAATGGTTGGTCAGAGGCGGGCCCTCCTCCAACTCCCCATAGGACCCTTCCCCATCACGCGCAGTTCCCGTACACAGGATTGGCCGATGGTAATGGCCTGGTACATGACTATACCTGTAGGAACTTTCTAGAACCCTCTAGCCCGCGTCAGCTCCCCCACACCCATCCAACATCTCAACAGTAATTTAAACCATATACAATGCCATCAGGGATTGTCCTGTTAGGTTCTTGCCCTGAGCACCCCATATTGGGGCGCATGCCAGCATGTTCCCCAACATACCAATTATACATAATTTTTTAGCAGATAGATATAGCAGACTATATTCAGTCTGCTATAGACTCTATTTAGCAGACTATTTAGCAGACTATAGCAGATAGTGCTAGCTAGACACTAGCATTGGTGAGAATATTTTTGGTATATTGGTTTATTTGGTAATATTTTGGTATATTTGTGAGAATATATTTTATTATACAGTATGTTTAAACATATATATTATATACTCTAACAAAAATAAACACTCAACTAAATAGTAAGCAAAATGTTTAAAGGTGAGCCACTATATTCTAAATTCAACTAATATGAAATTAAAAGAGGACAAAGAGTACAGTTTTGGTGTTTAATGCTTGTAGAATGGAGGAAGAACTCATAGGAAAATGCACAGGAATTATAATGCCTCAGAATTTAGTCTTTGTTCAGAAACAAAACAAACAAAAAAAGTTACCATCGACATCTGTGGAGGCTATATTGTTCTAGAGTAAGTTTCTTGTCAGTCAGATAAGTATCAGAGGTCAGTAGGTAGGAAGAGAATGAAAAAGTTGTCTAATGCTTTTTTCTTATGTAAGTATAAAATCTGTCTTTGTAGATAGAATTTAATGGCCAAACAGCAAAAAAAAAAAAAAAAATTCTCCAAACAGTACTGTTTAAGCTTAAGGCAAGGTATAGGATAACTTAAGTAATACTTGAGTTTGAAATACTGAGTGTATATTGCTTGGATATGACAGGCAGTACCATCTTTCATGGTACTCTATTTGCATAAATAACAAGATAGCTTGTTTTAGCCTGTCTCTGAGAAGGATGAGTAAAAATTTACAACATGAATGAGTTAGTGTTGCCAGAATAATCTTAACAGTTGGAATTTACTGACTTTGCAGAGTCTCATTTTACAGAACCTACTTTTTCTTAAAAATGATTTGCATTCAGAATTCTCGAAAAATACTGAGACAAATGTGTCTTTCAGAGATACAGATCTTTCAAAAATGGGAAAACAGAATGCAAAAATCAGTTACCTATAGTTTACAATCATACTACCTAGTAGTATGGGAAAAAGGGGATGAGAAGTTACAGTTTTGAATCTAGGACACTAAATCAGGAGGTAAGCCAAACTTGACTACTTCAGTATTGGTGAGTTTAGCCCTCAATTTCTCAGGAAAGGACTAAAGGCATTTAATATTGAATATGTAAATTTAGTTATACTGACAGAGCTAGTCATCAAACCTCCCTCAGTAATAAATGGAGAGAAGCACCTGAGGATGATTTGTCCTACCTTAAATATCTATTTTAGATCATGTCTGAAGTAAATGGCTTAAATCACTGCGGAATGCCAAGTTATCTGCAGCAGCTTTCAGTGTTCCTACAGATCTGGCTCAAATTAATCATCTGCTTTTCATATAGGTAAATTTAGGCAAGATTAACCCAATCTTTACACATCATTTGAAAACCTATAGATATTTCTCTATATTACAGGCTTAAAACAATAAAAGTAGGGAGGTGTTGGATATTCAGACATTTTGCTAACCGGAGCCAAATAAATGTTTAAATATGAATTTTCAGATACAGTTTTCAGAAAGCTAGTTATCTGCTTTCTTGCTTAGAGAGACCCAGGAAGACTTTCAGTATTCAGTGACAGCTATTTTTAAGACAACTTTCAATGTTCATTTTTTTTTTCAACATTTCTAGAACCAAAATCTAACCTTGTTAAAATTCAGCCCAGACCTAATTGTGCAAACAGAGTATACAAACCTTAATAGATGTAAAAATAGGTTTTCTAACTATTCTCTCACCTTGCAGAGCTAGAAATATATAATCAAAATTCCTTTAAACTCTGAAATATAGTAGGTCTAAGCAATGCAAACTATAGGGAGAAATAACAATTAAAACACAATGTATAGCGCTCTGATCAACTTCAAAATGAAGTTCTGGTGCAAACAGCAACACATTAACCACAATTACAAAAAGAGAGGAACAATTGGAGTGCTGAAGATACTGAGAGAACTGCACTATACATTATTTTTAAAGATTCCTAAGGAAAAGTTCAGAAGTTAACAAATGAACCCATTTAAGGGAGATTGGAGCCCATCTATTTCCTTTCAAATGTGGTAATTTAACAGGTTTATAGTGTGTTTGCATGTATGAGATAGAGAAAGAAAAAAAAAGGAGTAAAATGCAATCAGTTCAGGAGAACAGAGTTTGAAAGTTGTACACTAGCTGCAGTGCACCCTCCAAACAAATTTATATAACTGCAAAAAAAGAGGTCCAGTTATCTAGTTAGGAAGTTATCTAATTAGGAAGCAACAACTGCATGTAATAATATCTTAATTAGCAAATATAATTTGGTTTGGATGAATAATCTAGCACCTACATCAACCTTCTGTGTATTTCTAGGAGCTCTGTCTATTCTGGTTCTGGTTCATAACCTCAGGCTTATGTGGAAGAAGTCTTCCTTGTGAGTCTATCTTGACATTTCCTGTTTCTCAGATTCCGTTTCTGTGTGTTTTTTTAAGGAAGTAAGTGGAAAATAAAATCAATCTAAAGACTTGATTCTGAAAAATAATTAATATTAGGAAAATTGTTATAAAAATATTTAAGTAGAGAGTTAATTTACTTCTCACAGAGTGGAAATTGGCATAATTCATTATAAATTTACTAATTTATTACTGTAAATGACTGTCTTTGGATCTAAGTGCAGATTCTTTTTTATTCAATTAACACAGCAGGACTATCCAATTTTTTTTTCAGCTGAAAAGGTAATAATAGGATTATGTGTACGGATCCAGGAGAGAAAAATAAAAACAACAAGACACAAAACCAGACAAAATAAATGGATTTGAGCTATTTCTACTTGTTCATGTCAAACTTACAGCAGGCAAGGTATTTGTAGGAATAAGTAGTTGTATCTATGATAAGAGGGGAATGTTCTAGATTCCTGGAATTATACTCTAATAAATTCTTTAAAATATTGATTGAATAGAAAGGTACACCCCCTCCACCCCTTCCTTTGCAGAAAATAAGGTATTAAAATGTCTGGAAAGGCTTCTCAACCTCTGAAAGTAGAATTTCCCTACTTGTCTACGTGTACATCTATGCAAAGACAATAATGACATGACCATGTTGTCCCAGCTGCAATGCTCAGAGTGAGGACAGCAGCCACATTCATTCTGTGATGACATATTCCTTGGAAAACAAAGAAGTATTGAAGGTGTAGAGCCCATACATCATCTCTCCCTCCAACAACATGTGACTACATATGTCAGGAGCAAGTGGGCAAGATATAAGAATTCATGTCCGCAGTTCTCTGGAAAACTATATACCCACATGTATGTGAGTGACACTAGCCTGTGATAGTTCAAAACATATACGGTTCTAAAACATGCACAACTGGTTGTCCTCTAAGTGGTCTTTCCCATTAAATAACTTCAAAAGTAATCTGATTTAAGTCTGAATCAAATTAATTGTCTCTCTTACAATAGACCATCTTGTGTAAGAGTACTATTAATATTAAGTCCTGGTATAAATCCCCGGATACTTTTAGGATGTGCTGATGTATGGTTGTGCTACCTCACACAATTGAAATGGAGTAAATTGCAGTCACCTCATGGTAATTAATTTTCTAGAAGACTTTTGGTTGTGTATCCTATTCTCTAAGGACACATAATATCCTTATTATGTTATTATTCTAACATTATAATAACACATTGTGGTACATACACATTCAAACAGCGTAGCAGCAGAGATCAGCTTCATAATCATTAATAAAAGCACATGTCTTCGCTCTGTGAACTAAAGACATCTTCGAGAAATAAGATAAAAAAATGAGCTATTTATCCTCTGAGATAAAACAATAGCAAAAAAAAGTGTGCATCCATTAGGATTGTTCAATGCCATGTTCTTAGCCCATAGTGCTATTTTGGTGTTATGTAAACACTAAAAAAACTGGCATAACCGTAATTGCTTGAAGGTATTGCTATTTGTTGAGAGGTCTTTTCTTTTTTTTTTTTTCTTTTGAAATTCATAATCAATCACAAGGCAGATAATTCCATAAAGATCTCTACTTTCTTATAAATTCTAAGGAGGGCTAAGTAAGCTAGGGAGAGAAAATCAAAGGGATATGAGATCCATAAAACTTTTTTTTTCATTTGTTTTCTGTGGAAGATGCATCAATACTGTATCTACTACTGAAAAAAGTCAATCTCGGCTCTGAACATATCTGAAATATTGCTGCTACTCAAAAAAAAAAGCACAGAAGGAAGATTATGCTTATCTAATTTGCTCATTTAAGCTACAAGTATCAGTGTCAGACAAGGAGTGAAAAGAGTGCATCTCAGAACAGTTAAACAGTTATTATCTCTCTGTTTCAGTGTGTGCAAGTTAAATATGGAAGTGATATCACTGACAAAATTTATAGGATTAATTATATCATCTGGTAGATGTAAAAAAATAACAGAAACTGCTAGAGAAACCAGCATTGGATAGAGAATTTTCCTCTATGATTTAGCTTACTTGCAACCACTTGCTATATTTACCTTCTGAATATCCAGTGAGAAATTCGTTCACTCTGAAATGGTTTCAGTGAACTTGTACATCTCCTGCAGCCTATGTCCTGACTGGTAGACCCCCCCACAGTCACCTAACAGAATAACATGGCAAATTCCTTCTGTACATACACCTGCCAACTCTAAAAGGGAAATTTGCCCAGTATATTAGATGTGCGACTGATTACTTGCAAGCAAGTGATTAAATGGCAGATTATTTTCATTTAGTAAAGAGGAAGAGTAATGAATTAGAAGTGGTTTAGAGGGGTGAGAGCAGAGCAAACTGGCACGTTGTGCCTGATGCAGAATGAAGTCAGAGGAGCGTGCTTTAAAGACAGAACAGCGTGAAGTAATTACTCCCTGTTTAGAAGAATGAGTTAGCTGCTGAAAATCTTTAGATTCATAAAATATTTCAGTACAGCTATGGAAATTATTCAGAAATCATTTTGATTTGCAGGAAATCTGAGCTGCCCAGGGGGCCAGCATTTTGTGCTCTGTCTGCCTCCTTCAAAATGTATTGAGTTTTTTCAATAGGCAGGTATTCACTATTCTTGCTTTCAAATGCAGCCCTAGCTATGATACAGTATAACACCAAATCTTCCCCTAATGTTTCTGAAACTAAAGAAGGAAGTTACTGATTACAAATTAGGACACAATTTTCACTTTTGTTTTATAAGAATTCTGGTGACTGGTAGACTATAAGAAATTTATCAAGGAAATATGTAGAGCTTGACAAAAATGTTAACAAAATAAAATTATTATCTAATCAAATATATTTTGACTGCATCTATATATTATTTTCATAAAAACTTTATAGTAAAGGTGTTCACAGATAGGAATGCTTGAAGAAACTGTGAACTCATTTTTATAAAATATCAGTAAGAATATCAGAAAACAAAACTAATCAGCAAATGAAGAGCAATCACTAATTCAATAGTAAACAAAGTAGCTCAAATTCTGTGCATACACATTTGGAGCTGAATACACAGTTCTGCTGGGAGTGTATGTCACTACACGTTTTAATGACAATGCCCAAAGTCAATGATCTGGCTGTGAGCTACCCAGAGAATAAATGTGACATCACTTCATGGGATTTTTTCCAGTCTTACTGTACAAACCCCTCAGTCATGATGGTTACCTGCTGTTCATGACCTAGATTCCTGTTACACAAAGATCACATTTTTCCCATCACTAAATTCTTTTCAGAAACTATTCATTTATCATTACAATCAGTAGGTACCCCAGTGATAACAAGCTACTGTATATCACCTGATTTAACTAACTCGAAATATATATATATATATTTTAACTGAAAATATTTTAAAATAGTGGAAATGATTTGTAGATTCTAGTAAAAATTTAACAAAGAGCATGCTAAGAAAAATGACCATTATTTAGAACCTTTTTCTGGATTCCAAAGTATTAAGTATTAATCATATGTGAATTACTGTAGAAATGTATTTGCACTGACTATACACTGGAAATATTTGCATACTATAAATAGCATCTATAGAATTATAAATATATATTTATATATTACATGTGTGCACGTGTGCAAGTGTATGTGTATTTATGTGTGTGTATATATATATATATATATAAAAATATACATACACCAGTTTTCTCCCAAGAGGAATTTGACTTGTCTAATGTTTTAAGAACATCTAAAATATACTTATAGAATTTTATTTTTTCCAAAGGCAGCTATGTTGTATCTTTCACAAGCAATTATTTGACTGACAAATATCTGAAGTATTTTAATGCACTTCTGTAGTCAGTAACACCATATTCCATACACAAGAAGGTACACAATGCTTTTGTGGGCATATTTGTTTCCAAACAAAGCCATAATTTGTAATTCAGCTAAAGGAGTTGGGGGAATTTGAGCATAATCAAATATGACAGAAGAAATAGAAAAGCAAATACACTGGCAACAATACATGTCAGTGGATGTACATCTGACTATCAGCTTGACTTTCATTTCAAAGCATCTCCTCACTCATTACTGTATTGCTTGTACTATCATAATTACGTGGAATCAAGCTATTTTATATTCTAGCTCAAATATATCGATGGTGGACGACATAAAAGTCAGTCTTGCTTTTAACAATGCTTTGCACATACTGCTTTGTGTTTGAATAAACCTAAAAATTTTAGCAACTGTTGTGTTTGTTTGTTTGGTCGGTTTGGTTTGTTTATTTTATATATAAATACTTCTGGTAGTTGAGGTAGAAATATAACATGATGTTAAAGGGATGCTGTAGTTATACGGGATGATGCTATTACTAGCATGTAGGGACACTGCTATCTGCCTTTAGTTACCCAACTACTGTAACAGAAGAGGCTACAGATGTTTGATAATGTTTGATGTTTATTCAGTTAGAATAAACCCTATTAGAAAAAAAAAAAAAAAAAAAAAAAAAAAAAAACACCAACGCAGCTCTGACCTTGGAGAGATGCCAGCTTTTGAATATTCTGTCTACATCTTTCCTAGCTCCATGCCACCAGGAAACTTACATGCATACAGTACACACACAAACTCAGGCTTGATGCCTATTATGCCTCCTGCACATTGCTGAAAAAAATATTATAGTCACTCTTGTTCTCAAAAATATGAAGGAATTGATGCAAGATGAGATAGAAATCATGCAGCTAAGGTTGAATATAAATAATAAAATAGATCCTGTTTGAACAACAACCATAAAAGACATTATTAGTTTGACTTGAACATAATGTTTTGCAGACAGTTAACTGTGTGAGGAGCAGGATCCAACAAAAGGCTTGATCTTTTATACATCATTACAAAGAACTTCAGACGGGCTACAGTGCCTGTGGGTGAGAGCACCTACTGAGCACATGGGAGTTCTACCTATAATTGCATTTCAGCTCAAATATACAATTTTATTATTGCCTATTCAGAAAACTGGCAGATGTCTTCAATATACAAGTTTAATTCCAGTCTGAACAACCTCAGATACAGGCAGTCTGACTGCTGCATAAAGAGTTGAATTTCTATAGGCTATTTTCCTATTTCCTTTCTTAATTCTCTTCATTTTCCAGTGTAATTAACTATATTCACTTCCCTTATGCCTTCTCTCATGCTAGCTCCTCATAAAAGGTCCCTATAGAATCAACTGACCATGCTTCATGAGGATGAAGGGTATATGAGCTTTATTTTCATAAAAGGCATGAATAAAATTGTCAAAGTTGATGCTTATGTATGAAGACTACTAAAATGGAAATTAGGAGGTAAGAGAAAGACTTAGCTGATCACCAAATGACTCAATAGTGCAAAGCAGTTATGAAAATGATAAGACTGCCTTATGTTTTAACCAGAGTTACAAATATATTCCTACCGTTATAGGACTAGTAAAATTTGTAAAGTACTTTGTACATTTTTGGTTATCCATTAAAAGAAAGGTGTCAGGAATGATTGGTTACTTCTGCTTTTCATTAGAAGAGAGAGCTTGTCTTAAATGAAGAGAATCTATCTTAGTCCAAAGCCTATTGACCTTATTGTAAATGATGTAGAAAAATACTGCCATTAAATTTTCTAGAACTATGGCAAATAATGATAACAACCTGTTCTGCTGAGTCTGTAGAGAATCTACCTAATTTGGTAACTTGGCTTCAGTTGAACTTATGACATGCATGAAAGTGCACAGAAAATTACATTTGAAAACCTAGAATGAAAACTACACTCAGCAGCTAGATTGGCCTATATTTCAGAGAGCAGGAATTCCAAAAAAGGGTGTTGGTAAAATGACATATAATCAACAGAATCTGAGCTGTTGGTACAATACAATGTTAAGGAAGCAAAGAATTCTTTGAAAACACAGAGATAGAGATATAGAAAGGAGGAAACAGTCAAGGAAAAAGTAGCTTTTTCACAAAGGTCATATAGAACAAGTCCTGCTTCTAACTCCTCTCAAGACTCTCAAGAACATTTTGGCTACATGTAGGTACTAGGTCTCATTTCCTGCCATTGCAGTAGATATTACCTAGTGTGCTTTCCTGTTGACAAACTGTTTCAAACCATCAGAACATGCTCTGTTTGGCACATAAGCATCACGTGTCAGCCATCTCTGAAAACAATTAATGAAGGGTAAAATACTCCAGGTGTATATTACTATTTTCCATGTGTTGTACCTAAACACTTTTATCTCAAATATTCTGTAGATGTTTATCGCACAGATTATGCCTTTGTTACTGTTTGCTCTCTATCTCTTAAGAGCTCCCTTTGATTTAACTTGTGGCAGTCAGATTAATACAAACCAGACAAATTTAGAAACTGCTGTACTCAGGGAAAATTTTCCATGAATATTATCCTCATTTCCCATACCCTTTAACTAGTGAGATGATCTGTTGGAATGATGCCTCCTTTTTTACTGTCCACATCTTAAAAAAAAAGATACAGAGGAACAGAAAACTTCAGAAAAAGCACTGCATAAATAACCTGAGATAAGAAAAAAAAAGTGATTTGCTAAATTTCTAGTAAATTCAGGGAAGGGGTAAGAGGTGATGTGATTACAATCTACATTTACTTACAATGAAAATATTTCTGATTGTAAATAGCCCATTAATTTAACAAATGAAGCATAACAAGATCCAATATTTGATGGCAGAGGATAGATGATTGATATTAGACTAACTGCATATTTTTATCAGTGAATCTAATCAACTATTTAGACAATTTACCTAGGGAAACAGTTCTTCATCACTAAGAACTTTAAATCAAAATGTACATTTCTAAATGATACGTAAAAGCTCATGCAGAAATTATAGACTTTGTGTAGGAATCACTTGAAGAAATTCTGTCTTCTATTATGTTGTGGTTCTGACTAGATGATCATTATGATCCCTTTTAGCCCTAACAGCTATATGAAATTTCCTTCCATTAAAGTCCATGTGAATTGACTTTAAAGTCCATGTGAATTGACTTGATTCCATTGAATGGAATCAAGATTTACCATCAGAGTTTACACTAGACCACTTGGCAGCCTCGCTAACACTGTAAAGAAACCCTCAGTAGACTGATTTCCTACCTTGACTTTTGCAGTAGCATATACTTACACTTAGCAGTTTCAAAGTTTTGCTAATTACAGATTAAGGCTGATATAGCTGTAAAATCAGTAGAAGAGAGGGATCTGTTCCCTCCACTGTATGTGTAAGCCCATACTGTCTGTGACAGCCACTTGGTCTTTTTTGCTTAGAAAGGAGATTTCCTTCTTAGACAATGTAAGTAAGCCTTGACATTGGACAAAACTATTCTTTCTTCATCTGTAATAAAATGTTAAGCCACTGTGTCAAAAAGCTATAATGGAAAGTTTATACAGTATAGTGGCATTAATAATCAAAGGGATTAAAAAATTCCAATGCAGCTAAAATTAAGTTCAGATTTAGGATTTCATTGTTGTGATCAAGTTATGATACAGCTATAAAACTTAATAAGAGATACTGAGAGCTAGACTTGAGCTATTGAGCTATAAATTCACCAAGAGGAAATTATGCTTAACTAACCACGATGGAACGACTGGCTGAACAGATGAGGGGAAAGTGGTGGATGTCATTTTTCTCAACTTCAGCAAAGCTTTTGACACTGATCCTCACAGTATTCTCTTGGGCAAGCACTGAAGTGTGGGTTATTTGACTGGACAGTGGGGTGGATTGAGAACTGACTGGATGGTGGAGCTTAGAGGGTTGTCATCATCAGCACAGACTTCAATTGGAGGCCTGTGGTTAGCGGTGTACCCTACGGATCAGTCCTTGACCCGGTCCTGTTCAACTTATTCATCAGTGACCTGGATGCAGGGACAGAGTGCCTCCTCAGCAAGTTTGCTGACGATACCAAACTGGGAGGAGTAGCTGATAGCCCAGGGAGCTGTGCTGCCATCTAGAGGGATCTGGACAGACTGGACAACTAGGGGGAGATAAACCTCATGAAGTCCAACAAGGGCAAGTGCAAGGTCCTGCACGTGGGGAGGTGTAACCCCAGGCACCAGTACAGATTAGGAGTTGACCTGCTGGAAAACGACTCTGTGGAGAGAGTCCTGGTTAACAACAAGTTGGCCATGAGGCAGCGATGTGCCCTTGTGGCCAGCAAGGCCAGTGAAATCCTGGCCTGCATCAGGAGGAGTGTTGCCAGGAGGTCGAGGGAGGGGATCCTGCCCCTCTGCTCAGCACAATTCTGGGCTCTCCAGTACAAGAGGGATGTGGAGCTGCTGGAGAGGGTCCAGCGCAGGGCTGTGAGGATGATCAGGGACCTGCAACATCCACCCTGTGCGCAAAGGCTGAGAGAGCTGGATCTGTTTAGCCTGAAGAAGAGAAGGCTGAGAGGAGATCTGGTCAGTGCATTTATAATACCTTAAGGGAGGGAGTGAGGAGGATGGAGTCAGCCTCTTTTCAGTGTTGGTCATGGAAAGGACAAGAGGAAATGGCCACAAACTGAAGCACCAAAACTTCCAAAGGAACTTAAGGAAAAACATCCTAACAGTGAGGATGACAGAGCACTGGAACAGGCTGCCAAGGAAGGTTATGAAATCTCCTTCTCTGGACATATTCAAATCTGCTTGGACATAATCCTGTGTACCATGCTGTAGGAGTTTCTGCATGTGCAGAAGAGTTGGACTAGATGATCTCTAAAGGTCCCTTCCAACCTTAATGATTATATGATTCTGTGATTCTATACTTCTTACCTTACAGAGGAAAAGAAAAACATTGTTAATATCCTTTTTCATAGTTATTAGAAATTAAAAAGATAAGGAATACTTTCCAATTCTAGATATCCAAAAAGCCATTAGAAGCTGATGTCTATCTTATGTATCTAAATTATCAGTAGGAAGAATAAATCTTTTAAAATATATTGTCTATGTAGAATATATATACCCACATTACTGTGGAGTTTGAGCACCATATTTATCTACACAACACATTTTGAGTTAGAATAGAGCAGTTATCTTTGATTCTATAGGTGTGGACTCAGGTACCAAAAGCCGAAAATGCTAGATACATAAAGGACCTCAGCACCTTAGTGCTACCTAATCCTGAAAGTGCTTAACAGATTGAGACACTTTATCAAGAAACATCTGGTAGTATCTGTTAAGGTGAGGTAGAAATATTGTGCAACACTTGCACAAGCAGTTTATTCACAAGAACTGAGAAGACAAACTGAGAAGACTGCATTCACCAATGACCAGTGATAATTGAATATGATTGTCCTTAAAAGAAGGTGACAATGAATAAGAAATATCTTTTGATTTGGCATCTATATCTACCAAAGTATCAGTCCATAGACAGCACCTTGTCTTCCTGCAGTCTCTTCTATAACTGCATCCACTTAATCACGAGAAGAAACTTTGTAATTGTAGTCACAACTGTGATTAAGACTATGTCCTTTAGGGACAGACTGCTTGCTTACAGTCCAGCATGAAATATTTTGTACTTAATCATGTAATACTGGAAATTGCCTGGTCTAGAGGATAATAGACTTGGATCTTCTGAATCTTTGTGAAGATAAGTCTATTTTTAAAACTTCAGCAACTCAGAGATATTTGTATGTAAAATCTGTGCATCATTCTAAAAGCTACATTATTTAAAATCTGTCAGGTAGCAGAGATTAAAACATCCTGCTGAATAACTGCAATGAATATTACTTTTATTTATTATTAAATGGATATTAATGGACTAAATAGATAGTATAAATATTTTACATAGAAATCATTTGTTTGTAATATGGTAAATAGAAAGATGACATGCTAATTTTTAACATGAAAAATTCTTCCTTTCAAATCTTAGATGCTTCGCTTCCTTTTATATTGATTTTAGGTTAGCAGACAATGAGATTACATTTTAAAGCATTCACAGAGTAGAACATAAGGACAAGGCTATAACAAAACAATTATATTCATATAAATGAGTCTCTACAGACTACAGTAAAGCATTATTCTTTGCACATAAAGTTATCAAATTTCTGTTTTTACCCATCTATCACAGCAAGTGATGAGAAAGGTTTTAAGAAAGCAGGTAAAGTTTTAGTCCATTAGAGAAGAAATAGCTCAGATTTATGGTGATGCTATGCTGAAATGTTCCATAAAATAAATAAGTAAATAAATAAATAAAACAATTCAATCATGCTGTCAAACAATTTTTAGACATCTTTCTGTCATTGAATAACTCATTTAAAAAAAGAAAAACAGAAGAGGTAACATTAAATATAACATTAACCAGTAATATATATCAATTACAGGACCAACTACTCATGACAAACATTGTCTCGGTATTTCCCATGACTTAGTATTCATGTACTTTAGCGATAGGAAATGCAGCAAGAGTATGAACTCGAAAAAGACAAACTTATTTGGATAAAAATGAGATAATCTCGAGCATTCAGAATCAAAACCGAAGCATGCGGAGAAAAACGTTTTTTTTTGAGAGAGAAAAAGTTCAATTCTGTATTGAAGATAGAAAAATTATGTGTAACTCTATATTTCTTTGCTCTCTTCTACCTTGCTCTCATCAAGAGACAGTGATGGTGTGGGGGCAAGAAGGCAAGAGGAAAACAGTAAAACCAGTAAAACCTGGGGCAAATGCTATCTCCATGAGACAAAGAATTTCTTGTGTGAAAATTCTTCTTCAAAATCAAAAAAGTTTAACCAGAAAGGGCGGTCACAGCACAAAGTAACTGCAGGAATGAGTGAAGCCTGCATGCAGCATTTCATATCCTGGAGGAGCAATCATCAGAGTATCAAGGGAGAGGCCTCAAGTCCCATCAGCTTTTTTCTTCATGGTATATTTGCAGATGTAGATGTCTGCACATATACCCAAGAACAAATGAGAGTTTGGTTTTTTTTTTTTTCATTTTTAGCATCAGTTGTTTATACTAATTATTCTTGATGTTATTATAATGGCAGTAATAGTAGGGTGATTTTTAAGAATCAGTGGCCAGAAAAGAAGTGGGATGCTGCAGAAAACATTCCCCTTTCCTACATTTGCTTAGACCTACTTTCAAATTTCCAGTTACAGTTATATTGAGGAAGCAAGCATAAAAATTAGGGTAATAGCAGATCTCAAGTGAGGGCACCTATTTTTATTCCTTTAAGACAAGCACTACAAAACATGAAAAGTAGGCATGTGAGAGAATCAAGAATATTCACAGAAGCATAGTTATATCCTGCTCCTTAATACTATCTATGAAACCCACATTTAAGAGAACTGAGCTATTGATATAGCTTCTGCACAGGTACTTGGTAAAACAGCCTAGGGATGCAAAGCAGTTGCCTTTTTCTATTTAAAGTATGTTTTGAAAGCAACAAATCAAACACTATGGTACATATACCAAAATATTTACCAAATCCTAACACCTTCAGAGATAGCTGGCAGAATAAATGGTTTTCAGACCCTGATATGATTTAGGAACAAAACAGAAAATTTTGTCAATCGTGAGACAACCTATGACACAGAAGGAGCAGAATGCTGCTGCCAGAGGATATTTGATGTAAAAAACAGACATGTCCATTGCTTTCATACATGTGTAGGAGTGAGCAAATAGGGATCTGAGAAGTCAGAGTAGCATGTCAGAATTCTGTGTGTAGGTACCATGTCATGTTTTCATCTCACTTTATGAAATTTCATTTTGTAGATCATCACTTACATAGTTGCAAAAGTAGAAGAAAGGATACAACTGGGGCTCTGGTGAAAAAAACTGCATGTGAATAGGGCTCATCTTTTATAGTAGCACATGCATCATTTTGTCATATGGTCTGAGGAAATGTTGTCTACTTAGCATCATTTTTTGCTTCAACTTTCTAATGTATCCCAGCTCTACTACTTCATCATGCAACAACTGACTTTTATGTGTAAGTCAACACATGGCCATTAAACTATTGCCTTCAATTGTGAACATAAGGACTCAGAATCAATGATTTGTTACCATAAAATGTTTAAGTTTATTCTTCGTAGTGTACCTTCATCTTTTCAGTCAAGCAAGGACTGACACAGATCTAGACTTATCTAAACTCACTTCTCTCACCTGACTCCAATTTGTTTTTTTTTTTTTTTTTTTTCCTTGGTTACCATATTGAAAAAAACCTTGTCCTTTAAAAAAATATATCGTATTTAGATAAATTATTGAGTTTCTTCACATTTGTGTGCTACTTTTTGGATTTATTATAAATGCTAGGCATTGTTTTGTTCTTGGAAACAAGACTGCAAATGACAGCTTATGAAAATTCACATTCACACAAGATGAGGTTTCACATCATTGATTTTTGCCCAAAAATATTGTCATAAAAAGCCCAGACACTTACATCTAAAAACTATTACCAGAGAAGGAAAGCTGGAAGTACTTCGGTCTCCTGTCATGGCAAAAGAACACTGAAACTTTAAAAATTGCTCATTAAGCAGTGTTAAACTAAGAGTTTCATTTCCTATAAACTCTCATTGTGTTTTCTCTATTCTGCATAATGAATCTTTCCTGTCAACTTCACTATTTCCCATTGGTGTCCTCGTTAGCATTAGTCATTAAAACAAGATTGGGCAAAACACTGGAAAATCTACTCTGGGGAAAGATACTGGTTGCGCTTTAGATCACTTTACTTAGAAAGCTTATAATATTCCATCACAGTGGTTTAAAACGCTACAGCCATTTTTCTGCAAGCTTCAGTGTTTTGAACGATTGTAATGGATTATTGCAGCATTTTTGTACGGCTTGCTAGAACTTTTTCTATCAACTCTCTCTGCTTTTATGAAATCATAAAGATTAGACACGTAGGCATCACCTACTTACTGTTAAAAAAACTGTGAATTAGAAGAGTAATGGAGTAGGTGCCACAAAGTTCGGGAGCCATTGAAACTTCATTCCAGTTTCCTAAAATCTAAGAGAATCAGGGTGGGAGTGACTATAAAAGATCACCTAGTCTTTCTGCTTCCCCAAGGCAGGATTAACTACAGCTGCACATTTCTGATAGATGTTGCCCAAACTTCACCTATGTTTCAAAATATTTGTTACTTTTTCCCTAATATATAAGGAAAAAAGATTACTATCCATAAATTAAACATCTTTCTCCATATGAAATGGAGGAATTATAATTTATCTTGACTTTTAGCTATTTCTAACTTCTTCCTCAGCTAATACAACTTGGAAAATAACAACATGCTCCCCTTCTAAAGAACTCAATAAATTCACATGGTGGAGGACATGCCAGTGAATGTAATTTTGTGGGAGAATTAAGTTAACTAGAACAACCTGTTATAGTGCTCTAAAAAGCAAAGGAGAAAAATAGCATACATTTATAATTAGTTGACACAATATTGACACAATATTAAATCTTAACAGAATACCATTTGTTTTGACACTGCTAACTTCCAAATGCTTCACTAACATTTCTATGTCTTAGCCATGTCTCTCCTTTTAATTAAAAACATACTGAAAAATAATAATTTTCGATAATACGTCATTTAGAATAGAGAGTTGATGATACATATGAATGGAAGATGGTTTATATTGGAAAGAAAATTAAGTACTGCTTACTTTGCCAGCAATAACTGCTGCTGCCTCTCCTCCTCCAAAGTAGATTTATTATCACCATTATTCATTCCTGTATGTTGTCTTAGGGAACCCTTTTACACAGAAATGTCACTTATTTTAAGATGCCACTAACTTAAATTGCTTTACAGTTTTATTAAAAGTCTCCAATGCTGCTGGCTGCTTGCTAGACATCTCAGATGGCAAGCTCTGATGTGCTCTTTGTAGTCAAGTGCAGAGGCAGTTTACTTGTGCTTCCCCAATTCCCTATAAATAAAACATTTTTAAAAGCTAAATGATCCCATCTCCTTTTTTCATTACAGGACTACGAGTGCTTGCCATTTCCAGAACCCTGCAGAACTAAGGACCTTTCCACTTTCTTACATTTGTAAGCCTCAGCATGACAGCACGTAGCTGTGAGCATGCAATGCAGCTCGCTTACACTAGACATGCTGCTGGCGTAGTGTCTACAGCCATAAACAAACCATCCTTCCAAGGAATACAGAATATTTTCTCCATTCTTTTTTACTAATGTAAAACATTTTTTGTCTGTGTTTTGGAGAGCCAGAATGTCTAGCTATGCTTTTAATAGACAGCTTTTTCTTTGACTTGGCTTCTCCGCAATAATTGAAATAGACAGCCTACTCTTTTAGGTTTCAATTGTAGCAAAGGATTTCTTGGTTTTTAATCACTACACTGGAAATAAAAGAAGCCATTTGCCTGTTTCCAAGTGTAGTGAGACCTTATACATGTAAGATTTAGGTCAGTCCAAGATCTAATTAAAGAATTATTTTTGACTATTAATTCATTTTTTTTCTTTTTTAATAAAATAGCTGACACAGAGGAAAGAAGCCTTCAGAAGCATCTAGGACTAATTTCTGTCAAAAATGAAAATTTACTCATGATGGATTGAAATTTGTTTTAATGGACAATCATACATTTCTATTCTTGGCTATAAAAGCATCCAGGCAACAGGTCCTGTTAAGAAAATTACCTTAGCCAATGTAAAGCACGAAAGTACACATATTGGGAAATGTTGGGGGGCTGTTTTTGTTTTTTTCTTTCCTTATCCTATTGGCCTCAGGGAATCAGGTTAGCATGGATTAAGATGGGTGATGAGCTTCATGTTTCTTCCCCCTCCCCGTCTCTTCCACTTATTCTACTCTTCAGTAGATATGATAAATTTTCAACAATTTTATTTTTAAAATATTCAGAAAAAATATTATTACTTCTAGATAAAGAGTTGCAAATCTGAAATTCTATGTAATAAGCAAGTAAAACATTTCAGCTGTTCTTGCATCTGATAGATGAAATCATCCAAGTCCGTGAATCAGCAAGCTCCTTAAATGCAGTGGCATCATCATATGACTTGGTTCATCATCTCTCCATCTGCTGGCTGGTTAAAACTCTACAAATCATCTTGAGTAGTACAAATAAGTGAAGGAGGGAAACTCCAGTACTGGCAGAAGACATTATTGACAGAATACAGCATGTGTTCAGTGTATATAAAAAAGAACAAAACTGTGATATGTGTTCAATATACCATAATTAAAATACACCTACTTTGTTAAGTCATACAAAGGACATAATGGAAGATACTGAACAACAGAAGCAGTTGCATAGCACTAACAAGAGATAATTATCATTAAGTGTAATGTCATACCTGATTATCCTGGACGTACAAAGTGTATATTAAAAGGGACATTGTGAGCAAAGACTAAAATGAACAGTGAGGAGGAGGGGAGTGTTATAGGTGAAGGAGGTGAGAGCTATATGTGAGCGTTATCTCACATACATAGATAGTTTTGGAACTCATGGAAAGTAACAATAGCAACCTGTTTTTAAACCTATTTCTTCATATCACCATTATTATTCCTATTTTATGGGAGAGCAAACTGATACATGGATCATGGAAATGACAGCAGGTCAACAATAATTACCTTAGGCTATGCCTTTAGTAGATGTTTTGTAACTAAATCCATTTTAATTAGTGTATGTTCATATTGGATGATATATTCTAAAACTAAAAAGAGGAAAGTATTGGAGCATATTTGTTGACAACATGGAAATAGCTCAACCTGGGTAGAATATTAATCTTCACAGAAATCATTGAGTCTGGAGACTGTATATGCCTTGCCTGTAAAGCATTGAAACTGCAAGGAGAAATTCCTTTTAAAATACATGAATGGGATATTGTATGTGACATGACTTCAGACTGGAAGAAGCAAGAATAGCAAAAGTTCTGCCTACAGTCTCTGTCTTGATGCCCGTAGTTTGCTCTCAAAAGAGCCACTAAAGAACCAGCCAAGGTGGAAAACCCATAAGAAATCCTCAAAGCAAGACGGTACACAGCTGAGACTTAGATTTCTGGTACTGTCACTTAAATTCATATGGCTGTTGTTATTATGTCTGATCTGCTGTTGACAAAATCACTTGGAAGACATTCACTAAGAGAATAAACAGGCATGTTAACTCTATTACCCTGCATTATGGAAAACTTTGTTTATTACTACTTTCCAGAAAATTTGCTGTCTTTGTTTAGGACTGAGGAATATAGAGAGCAAGCCACATTAAAAAAAAAAAAAAAAAAA
>PTEX01000105.1:2392138-2410441 GCA_003342815.1 Eudromia elegans
TTTTTCTTTTTGCACAACCCAGGCCTTGGATACTACCCATTCTAAGCCCTTAGGAACACATAACAATATGTCACTTATCACAATCAGTCCTACCAATAACATCACAAGGATTCAACCTCCTTCTAATGCAAGGGACTTCAACCACAATGTAATACCCCAACTGGCTAACCAATTCCCAATGGGTTCATCATCTTCCTTCAGGTCATGTAGCCCATCCTGTAGCTGTCTCAGCCTCTTGTGAATAGAGGCTGAATGATCAGAACAATTTACTTTCTGAACTACAGTTAAACAGAAAGACACTTTAACTTTTATCAAAGACTAGTAACTCTTGTTTAACTATCGATACCGATTTATATAAAACCTGTGTACTACCACTACTCTATGAAGCTAAATATAAAACTATTGAAGTTTTATGTATGTAACAATCCAAACGTAAACGTAACAACAAATAAACCCCGCCCTAAGTTAGACCCTTATCCTAGTAAAACATTTTTATATCCCCCACAAGCCAAGCATGAGCACAACATGCCAGCAAAACAATGAATGCAATCGCAATCACGGTTCCAATATATGCTCAGATTTAGTTCTCAAACTCTTCTGGGTCTTTCGGTGAGGGGTCTCTCGGTGACAGTGCGTGGCCCCACCCAATTCAGTCCTAGAACAGCTGCTGCTCATGTTTAACAGACAGCTGATCAATGACTGATTGAGGGCGTTGATGTCCTCATTGTTCTTCACACTCTTCGTGGCCGGCTTGGTCCATCTGCTAGGCACCCATACCGGTCCAGTCTCTGTGGAAACACAACTGTAGCCTCGCCCATTAAACAGCAATGGACTAGGTCCCTCCCAAATACCTGTTTTGGGATTTTTATAGTATAACTTTACTTCCGGGGTAGCCTGCATCTTAATTTGGCTACCATGGATCATTACTGGGGGCTGTTCCAGATCCCCGACTAGGCTTAAAAAGTTCAAAGTGAACAACACCTGCTGTAATTGAGTGGTTGGATCTTGCTGTTCTGGACTTTTTTGTTTCCCTAAGTATTCCTTCAAGGTTCTATGGGCCCTCTCTATGATCACTTGTCCTGTGGATATATGAGGAATCTCAGTTACATGCTTGACTCCCCACTTTTGCAGGAATTGGAACACTCGCATGCCCACGTATGCAGGTCCATTATCTGTTTTCAGCTCTTTCGGCACCTCCATTATAGCAAAACAAGTTACTAGATGCCAAATGACATGTATAGCTCGTTCTCCTGTTTGTGCAGTAGCCCAAATCATTTTTGCAAAGGTATCTATTGTAAAGTGTACGTATTTAAAACGACCGAATTCTGGAATATGTGTTACATCCATTTGCCAAATCTCACAGGCTTGAAGACCTCGGGGGTTAACCCCTAAGCCTAAGTCTCTTCCGTATTGGCTGCATTGGGGGCAAGACCTCACTATTCCTTGTGCATCACTCACGCCGATATTAAACTGAATGATGCAACAAGGTTCCTCTCTGTTTGCAACTGCCCTTTTCACTTGCAAGAACAGTTGATGCAACCGTTCATAATTTGGTGGCCTAATGTGCACGGCTTCAAAGCATTGTACCATGCCCACCACATACAAGGAGTCTGACACAATGTTCAATGGCTTGTCCCGCCACTGAGATTACACCCATGAGACAGCTGTGAGTTCTAATGTTTGCAGCGAGTCATGTGCATCTTCATCCATCGCAGGACTCCTCCAACCTGACCCTTCTGGCCAGGTACATGCTGCCTTTTTCTGTCGCTTTCCTGCATCTGTGTAGACTGTAAGTCCTTCCGCTGGTTGTTGCGCCACCTTGGGCTGCAGTAGCCATTGCTGTTTCAGGATGACCTGTAGGCAGGGATCGTCAGAGGCTCTCCACACTTCATTACCAACTTATCTGTCCATTTCTTTACCATCTTATCAGGCTATATGTCATTTGTGGTTTGCTGCATTTGCTGCTTGGCATCTGAAAAGCTTTTAGAGAGGTCCTCTCCCCCTTTTTCTTTTTGCCAAGCAGACCACTGGTATATGAGACCAAATGGAGCAATTGGTATCGACATTGTCTCTGAGGAGGGGGCAGCTGGTTTGGTGTGTAGCATCTCTTGAAGTTGTTGAACAGGTTTGGCTTGTTGAGTTGGTGCCTGGGGGGCATTCACAGTCTCTGCCCTTTGTTGAATCTCTACTGCACTTAGTAATTGTGTGATGCCATTTTCAGTCTGCGGTATCAACTTCTCCATCTGTTGTTGCCCTTCCTTTAAGTCCTTTTCTTGTGCCACACCAGTCTCCATTGACCCCTCCCCCATAGAAGGGCATTCATCCTCGGTGTCGGTGGAGCAGCCATCATCAGAGGGGAGGGGGACACTTTCTGGCCTTCCCCAGTGAACAACAGATGGGCGTGGTGGAAAAGTTTCCGGCCTACAAGCCGGCCCTCCCCCTTCCATAGGCAGGTGTGCCCCCGCCCACGTGGGGCTGGCAACTCCTCCTTCCAAATTTGGCAGCCCTTTACTGCCGGCACTCGTTGGATGAACTTCCGGTTTCTGCTCCGTCAGGGCGGAGTCACCAGTCACGGTGCTTTGCTGAGTTTTTAAGAGCTCCGCGACCGAACCACGCAGTTTCCCGATCAGTCCCTTCGCGCGTTTCACATTCCCGGTTCCGAAAAACGTACTCAAATGGCTAGTTCGCGACGCAGGGGCTTGCACAGCAGCCGCAGCAACGATAGATTCAGCCCTCATGTCCCGCAAGGTATTAACTACAGTCCGCCACGTGGTGATCGTTTTCTCCCGCAGCCGATCCCCAATTTCCCGCCATTCCTCTGCTAAAAACAGCAAACAAGGCACCTGCAGAAATCCATTTTCCCGTGCCCAGACAAACTTGCCTAGGTCTTTGTCCTTTACCGCTTCCCCTTGCTTAGCAAGTAAACTTTGAAGCAGCTTCTGTGCTGCTGCAAATTCTTTATCCGTGCTGGCAGCCCTTGTGACGGGGGGAGGTAGCGACCCTTCCTACCTGAGTGCCGATGCTTCTCTGCCCTCGGTCTTCGCCTCAGACTCCTCCGCCCTAGGTCTTCCCCAGCTCTAATCCATGGTCCGCATCTCTCCGCCGCACGAATTCTGCGAGCTTATGCTGAGGGCCCCACGTTGGGCGCCGTTTGAAGGAAGACCTTTCCGAATATTCACGGAGCTCTCACAGAAGTAAGAGTGAACTTCGTTTATTGTTTAGGGTGATACATTCTTATAGGGTTCCAGGGTCCCGCGGCAATTGGCTATTCCAGCTCTATCACCCACCCATGCTCCACTACTTTTGGCTATCTGCTGCATCAATCTCATCACCCCCTCCACACCACCATCAAGCACGGGGAACATTCTAGCAGGGGTAGAACCTTCTAGCAGTGGAGCATTCTAGCAGGCCTGCTCTGCACCACCCCCCGCCCCGGCTATCACAGTCTCTTGAACTGTATGCTGGGTTGTGCAAATAGGCATTGTCCCTGATTACTAAGATATTTGCTACAGAGGGAAGAGGTGGATGAGGTTGACAGTAAGAAGGTGCCTATAGAGTGGAGGCAGGAGGAGCCTGTCGGAGTCTCACAATCTGGCTCTGAGGGACTCCCTGGTGAGAGCCTTGGGCATTCACAGATTAATATCCTCTTGTGTCAGTACAAGGGATCGCAGCCTCTCTACATCAGTTTTGACTCAAACTGGTATCTCTAAGGGGTAGAATCAGCGCTGCAGAGGAAAAATGGTATTTAGGAGTCTGATAGAGAAAAAGGATGTTTATCATCTAGAACTTAAATGAAGTTCTTAAAATATTAACTGCTGACTCACAAAGAGCAAATTGGCAAAACTCAGAATCACTGAAGAGAACATGTTTTCACTGCAAAATAATGAGTGTTTAAATTATTAATTTAAATTATATTAAAGTCATCAGGTCATTTCAGTCCCTATTCCTGTCTTGTCTGGGACTTCAGAAGAATGCTCCTTTTCTCTTATCTTCAGAAATGCAACTTAAGCAAGAACTAAGGATGCACTGATTACTCTGCCAGCAGGAGAGCATCACAGGACATGATAAGGAAAGGAAAACTATCTAGAAGCATTTCTTAGAGCCATCAGAGGAAATCTGTAGGTGAACTCCCTGCAGTCAGAATTACAAAGCATGAGTCAATGCTTCTTTCTTTTTAAAGATGATCATTTTTATTGTTTAGAACTATTATTGCCTTAGATTATCGTACTTTTCCCATAAAATAACAGAGGCAATAAAGAAAACAGAGGAAAGAGGAGCTCAGTAAAACAGATTCAGTGTAAAAACCTGTAAATAAAACAATGTTATTGGGAAAAAATCCCTACTTAGAAACTGATACAATCAACAACAACAACAACAAAGACATATTAAGAGGAACAACACTACAGCCTGTAATCAATATGTATATGAAATTTTTATGCCCAATCCAAAGGAAAATGTTGACAGGAACAGTTATGAACCAATATGATAAAATAAGAATGCATGACATTGACCACTTCCATTATAGGTGTACTATAAAATTATAGCAGCATACAAATATGATCCAAGTTTGTCCCTTAAATCCTAAACCTTATGTGCATAAATTCAAGCTAAAGATGCAAGAACAGTCAAAGTCTGATATTTGAACTTTAGCGGCAGTCACCTCACAAGACATTTTGTGAGACTGCAAATTATGTGATTTTAGTACAGTGATGTAGTTCTGTTTGATTCCCTTCCTGATCATTCTCAGCAGCCAGTGCACATTCAGGTCAGATTTCCAAACTTTCCTCTGTGGTCATAAAGCATAAATACTTTCATTCAGAAATAAGCAAAACAAACAAACAAACAAAAATTAACAAACAAAAAAATCCAAAGCCCCAAAAAGTAAAGAAAAAGACAGAAGAAAAGCAGTTTTATAATTCTGCAGTCACAGTGCTCAGGAGCTCAGGATTTTAAGCTACATGTCTAACATCTCGAAGCTTCTGGAAAAACGTTGAGAACTGAAGACATGTAGTAGACCTTGGACTGTCTCCAAGAATGGGCCTACTAAAAAAGAAGGAAAGAAAAACAATGGACTCTCAATTTCCTTCTGAGCTGACACTTCCATCACTGTAAGCATGAGACATAAAACATCCCATCCTATCAGTGATACCACCTTCAGTGTTCACAGTTCTTTAAACAAAGCCTTCAGCTTGTGTTACATAGCAGATACACAAGTTTGTTTTTCATCTACTTGTCAGTGATGAGATCCCATTCAATCTAAGATATCCGGAGAAGATGCTACAGAGGTTTGTAAACAAACAACAACAAAAAATAGAGGTTCTAGATTATTACGTTTTCCATGGGAATTGAGGAAAATCTGCCTACAAATGAAAGTTACACTTCTCGGTAAAGTTACTTAGCGCAGAAAATTTGATCACCCAGCAAGCACTTACCAAGCCAAGAAAATGCATTTGATGTTTCTTTTTTGTACTATCTTTGACAGTTTGCTTTATGTTTCTCAGTTTGCTTTATGTTAGGAAAGTCTGTTGCTCTCTCGGATATGAGGGTCTTCTTCAGGTCTGTTTTCATTTCTCTCTCTGTTCTGATGTGTTTGAAATTTTACTGTTGTGCAAATATCATCTTGAAATTTTCTAAAGCAGCAAGTGTAGAATACGAGTGCTGTGACAATGCCACCTTACTGTAACCTTAGAATTCCCATATCCATACCAAAGTAGTCTCCTCACTCAAAATAAAGGAATGGAAAGCAGCAAGACCACAACAAAAATATTTTCATTAAAATCTGATGTCAAATTTATACTGAAAGAATCCTTAAGAAATAGAGGAATATGAGTTTCTGCTTTCCAAAAAGAAAAAAAAAAAATTCTGCTGAGTGTTTCTCATTCTAAATGTTTACGCGAAAGTGATAATCTTTTAACTACATAATAAGAAATATAGTTTGTTGTTTTCTCAGTTATTAACTAGCATTTTAGTAACATTGAGATGGTAATCTAATATTTATAAAATTTAAGTATAATTAAAATGTGTATACAATTATACAAATGCATATGCATGACCCAATAATGCTGAGAGGAAATATATAATCTATTGAGAGTTACTTAGATACCTGCTTAACAAGTACTCTTGGAAAATGCATAGAGAAATAAGACTGACTGTGTGACATAATTTCCAAACCTTTCTCTAACAAATTCCAATTACATCAATGTTTTAGAGACAGTTAAACACATTATGTTTAACAATATACAAACACTAGGAAAAAAAAAATCTATACTGGAAGAAACCAATACATTTTAGAGAGCATCTTAACTTCCAAATGTTTCAGGCCACTTCATAAGTTTATAAGCAGTATAATAACCATGTATCCATTAGGTCCTAGTTTTTCAATAGACGTTCAACTTCCATGCTGCTGAGTTCAAAAGGTAGCTAACTTTGAACAACCAAATTTCTCTGATATTCTACAGCAGCTGCTTCGATATCAATGCACAAGGTTATTTGACCTTCTTGAACATATAAGAACCCAAATAAATGTGCTCAAAACCTTTTCTGTCTCTCACTTCATGCTGCAACTTAGAGATGGAAAAATAATCATGAAGTGAGGGTAGTTAGTAGATATTTCAAATCACATTGTTTTGCTCTAGATAACAAGATGCAGGCAATTAACTCCATAGAAAATATTCAGTGAAAAACAAATTATATATCCACAACTATTTTTAGGCTTAAATCTCTGAACTCTGATAAATGGCAATTTTAGGTACCAAGTGAAGAGATTGCAACAGAACAGAGCAATTTGGAGCATCTACCAAACTTGCAGAATTAGAATGAAAGCCAGAAAGATGATGTCTACTTTTAAGAGCAGAGGCTTCTGCTGATATAAGATATGACAATATTGTCAAGCTTTGAATGCATGCAAGACACTTTCATTGTGTTGCCCACCTTGGATGCAGAGTTTAGCCATGATCCTGTCTTTCTCATCTGCTTCTGCTAAAAATAAGAGACTAACACTTTCTGTGATATTGGTCTAGCAGCTCTGCTCCTTGTATAGACCAAGACTTTTCCATGGTGAGGTCACACTCTTAAGAATTGTAATTGCAGCTATTTCAGTTTTAAAAATCTTCAGAAGGAAAAGAAGCAAGATGCTTTGTGGCCAACATGCACATATACTTTGCACTGTGCACTTTCTCTTCTTTAAGTAATTGCAGTTTTCGCTTAAAGGAAGTGGAATGCATATCACGTGCATCAAAGCACAATCTAAATTTTTTCTTAAAACTGTAGTGAGTTTGGGTGTTGGTAATTTTTAGAGTGTTTTTTCCTGTATGAATTAAGAGTCAAGACCCTACCATGCTAGACACTATACAGAGGGGGAAAAAACAGCAACAACAAAAGCACCACAGAATTTGTTCCTTTTTTATCTCCAGTTCCATAGTAAAGAGTATATTTTTTTACTAAAATCTATGAACATACATTTGAATTTTACTTTGCAGCGCTGAGTGAAGGAAAATGACTTTAAAAATTTTTGATCGTTCAGTTCATACAGAAGCAAACTCTGTTAATGATATATGCTTCTGACTTATATCAGCTTTTAAAACAATTGTAGAAGGATAGACAGAGTTATGCTGTCTTGCCCTGTAGTTACACACATCCCTTTTTCAGCAATTTTGCTTTTCCATCACAGTAGCCAAACAATGTATATGTACCCCGACTGTCTCACACTTCAGTATCATCTACAACATGATTAGATCTGAGCTGGTACAGGAATTAGATATTTGTCATTTAACTACGACAGCAATGAGGACAAAGCCCCTTTTGAGACTTTGAGATGCTGCATATGTTACTACTCCTCTGAGTAAAAGAAACTTTATGTTTCATTCATTTCACTACTTCTATAAGAACAGATCGAACAACACCATGGGATTAAGAAGTTACACTTCAAAATGGTAAACCTATATTTGAAAATCCCTTGAGCAGACAAGTTAAGAAGCTTTTGATTTCCTCTTGGTCCATTTCATATATAATCTCCTGCATTTGTATTCAACTTAATTTCCCAGAAACTTGATCTAAATCAAGTGATGTCTTTCATCTATCTGTAACTTTTATAGTGCATCATTATTAGAAGTGCTGTTTGTAGCAATGCAGAATTATTACCAACAATGCAAACTGCCAAATAAGTCCAAAAAGTGAATGTGGTGCTACAGTAATATGATGAAAGTATTTTTGCAAAGTTAGAAAGTAATGAAAATAGTCTTCCCACTTTTAAGTATACAGGGAAGGGATGTAGGTGCTTTTGAGAACACTGACCAAAATTATTTATCCAAGGTTATACATATTGCTGCAGGATAACCAGTGTCTCTGAGATGATGGCACAGACTCACAAGAAGACCATCACTACTGGAATAATCATACTTGCAAGCAGATTACATTTTAATTAATTTCCAAGAAGATTTTATAAGGAAACTGATTGGAACTAGTCTACAACAGTTTTCTCTGTCTGCAAAGAATCAACTGAGGAATATCTCACATGTTCCTATGGAATGGGAAAGACAATTTTCTCTTGAAACAGAACAGGCTGTTACTGCCAGACATATGCTTTGGCCAAAATTGTTGAAGGATATATATGAAGTACCAAAATAAATAAGTTATATTCTACACCTTATCAGGACGCTACTGTTTTCTCAGTTGTATTAAAGCTGTGAAATATCGGTGGTAAGGATAGAATACTACCTTTCTAAAACACGTTTATGTTCTTATCTTGTCAGATGGGTTTGTAAAGAGCAAGTTAGACTACGGATGTAGAGATAAGGCTGGTTTAAGCATGTGTGAGGTGACATTTGGAAGGCTAAATAAAAGAAAAAAAAAGTAATGTTTCTTTCTAAATTAGCTTACTGTGTGCAGAATAAACGTAGTAAAAACTTTCAATTCTATATACATTTAAACTCTGCTCTAGGTCAAGAGAAGATGCATTAAAGCAACAGCAGATTTATGCAAAGAGATCCCAATTAAAAATTGCTACAATATCAAGCAAAAGCATTTAAATTATTGCTAATAACCCATAAAAAAGATATCTATCACCTTTTGAGTTTCTGAATTCATTCTGAAGAGCTACTCTCTAGAGAGAGGCACAGAAAAAAAAATCACTTGTTTTCTGGAGTTTGATTCTCTTAAAGAAGAAATTCATAGAGCATAAATATGTTCAAATCAGACCTTTTCTGCAGCCTTAAATACTTCTCTGGTTACAGTGACAAGGTTGCTAGCTTCTATTCTAGATCTTCTGTCTTTTCAAAGGCATCCTCTCTGCTATGTGGTCAATGACCACTCTCAGTTTGTCAATTGATATTGTCAACAATTTTTGTGAACATCATAAGCCAACTAGGATGTGTCGTATTAGTTCTCTATATATTACTTGGGATATATCTATGCTGTAAAATACCTAGCTGTGGAAATTTTCATGGGAAATGTGATCTCCACTGCCCAAATTCTTGGTCCATCTTCTGCTCACTAGATTAATCAAAATTCTCCATTCTTTTTGTCCAGTTTTGTGCTTTCATGCCACAAAGTTGAGTGTGACTGTAACAGATTGCTTACTCAATCTCACTACTCTCATGCTGGTAAACAGTAACAGTCTCTAAAAGTTAGGTATGCTAATGCCTTACATAATTGTTTATGTCTTTATTTGTTTAAAAATTACTGAATTATGTTTTGCAAATACTGGTACCCTTAAGGACATAAAAGGAAAGAAGCACAGAAGGAAAGGGAAGATAAAAATAAAACGGTACACACAGAGGAAATGGAAATATAAAATCATCCACTTGGTTTATCTTTCTTATCCTTATTTTTATCCTTTTATCCTAACTTTTCATCCTATGTTTTCATGACAGCTACACTTGTCATGAATCAATGTCTAAGGTGTACAAATCAAATATGTTCAATAAATACTTACAATGTCCATAGCAGTGGGTAAATATCAGAGAAGCAGCAATGGAAAAGTGGATTTTGCCTATAAAAATTTCCTGGAGACATCCAAAACTCACAGAAATATTTTTCTAAACAGTCCTTTAGTCAGGAAAAAAAAAAAGAAAAAGAAAGGAGTTCTGGGAAAAAAAAAAAGAAAGACAAACTGTTTCTGTGGCCCTCCAGGAAAGAAATAAAAATAAAAAAAGCTTTAGCAATGAAATTACTCTGTCCATGTTCCATCATATCAAACATCACTGGTGGAGGCACTTTATCTTTTGAGGGCAAAACTGACAACCTCTTAACTATACATAAAATATTGTCAACAAGTAGCTTTTGTTGACAAGTATGTTTCATCATTCAAGAGACAGTGTTATAAGTAGTGCTTTCCCAGTTTGAAGACTAGACAAATACTTTCAGTAATGTGCATCAACCATAAAGGTTTTTGGTTTTGGTTTTGTCTTTGTTTTTGACACATACACGCAGGGTTGCTTGGTCAGCTCAGAGTGCCTTTCAAAGCAATAATGTTTTGGCAAGTCTCTTGATTGATGGGTCATCAAAATTCTCCAGAGTAGAAGGGAGTGCTGACTTGTAGACAAAATAAGCCTCAGTGGGATTTCACCTGCCCAAAGAAATAAGTGTATGATTCTTCGTTTCAGCTGGACACACAGTAAAGCTTATTAATATAGATGTTCAGCTAGAGGCTCACTGAGTAAATGTTAAAGCAGAGAACAGTAAAATGTCCTTAGACTTAACAACAAATATCAATGCTTTTTGATGGCAGAATTCATGACCATCCACAGTCCTGCCAAACTTTACTGAAGATGTATTTTATAGTCTACGCAAGCAGCCCTCAAACTTCTAACAGCTGAGCCCAGCCATAGGACAGGAGTTAGATCAGTTACTTACTCTCTTTTCTTTACTATTGAAGACTTAAGAGTTCATTCATCTTCCACAATTATCTGCCTTCAAAAGCACCTACTCTGGCCAATGCTGCTATAGGTTATAAGATTCCTCCTTTCGTACTTCAGGAAATTGACGAATATTAATAGTGGCACTTAAAGTATTAGTCATCATATCCAAATTAATGCCTGCTAAATAAGCAGGGAGGTTGACACAACAGCCTCTCATATGCTAAAGTTAGGTAAAGTGGTACTCTCTGGCATTGAGAAAATAAGATTTTTTTTCAGCTTTGCTAGCTCAATTATTTACATTGTGTTCACATTTTAGACCTTTGCTTTGTTGAAGGATATGTAATATTAGAGAATTTTTCTTTTCAAAATTCATATTTTACTTGTCAGTGTATTTAAAGGATTCATGTTAAATTCAAAATCCAAATTATGCTAGTGAGCAAGCTGATTCAACAGCTTTGAACTGCAGTGCCTTGCAAAAATATTGATGTAACTGAAGAAAAAAATTTCTTGCTTTGTTTCAACATTTTGACATGAACACATGATCTTCACAATCTGTTTCTGGCCTTTGAATCCTAAAGCCTTCTAATTCTTTTTGATTTTTAATGTTTATTATTGTTGAGACATCTTTCTTGCAATACATCTGTTTACTAAACAAATATTTGATCCAATCTGCTTGTAGTTTATTAAAAATAGGAAGGAATCTTCTATCAATCTTATTTTCATTACAGAACAAACACCTAAACTGTTTTTCAAATTTTTCTCAACATTCATTGTGCCTAAAACTCCCATAAACTACAAAAAAAAAAAGCTCTGATAAAAGTGAAGACATATTTCAGGATTTAGTTTGGTCAGTGAGGTGTATTGAGAGATGGCTGGATAACAGAACTCAGAGAGTCATGATAAATGGGGACAAGTCTAACTGGAAGCCTGGGGCCAGTGGTGTTCCCTAGGAATCTGTACTGGGCCCGGTACTATTCAACTTGTTCATCAGTGACTTGGACGAGGGGACAGAGTGCATCCTGAGCAAGTTTGCAGATGATACCAAACTGGGTGGAGGGATGTGTTGCCATCCAGACAGACTTATTTTCACATGCTGAAGTACGCTGAAATATTGAATGGCTGAAACTAAGATACACTTGCAAGTAGTCTCACTAAGGTACAAAAGAAAATATGTATAAAGCACACAGCAATTCTACTTTGTAAACACACCATAATAAAACCTGTTTCTGAGTCATGAAAAATTGTCAGTCTCCTCCAAATGTAGCAGCAGAAAACCTTTCCACTCTTTCAAGTTTAACCAGACCCTCGCACCAGTTATGGTACCAAGATAAGTAATGCCATGTAATTTGGATTAAATTCTTATTCATGTGCACAGATTGAGTACCTGGAGCAACGTCTCCAAAAATTGGCCAAAAAGTGGTCAGCTCAGATGACAGGCAGGATAAACAGGAATCTCAAGAAACCAGACAGAGCCACTATCCTTCTATTTTCTATCTACAGGAGCTCTATAAAGTTTGGCTGTCCCAAAGAGCCAGAAAAAAGGCATCATTTGTTTCTGAGGAGAGTTTTGGATCAAACAGGTGCAGCAGACACTACTGCTAAGTTAAGACAAATCTCTTTCTCCAAATTTCTCCCTAGCACACTCTTAGGACGACCCAATAACATCCTTCACACTACAGTAATGATGATTCAATTTTGCCTTCAATTTTTAAACCCAATCGGGCTACATACATGCTTAATTTCCTCCTTGGGATGGGTGAGCAGGATGAGGTGAGATTGAATTTGGCTTTCATGCATCCACAAGATTACTTCATTCATCTGGGAAGAGGAGCTAGATCATTTACACATGGCTTTAACAATAATAATGACAATAATAATGACAGTAAAAATCCCATCTGATAGGACCTGATCTTCTAAGGAGAGTTTTCATTTATTTCAGTTGCCATTGGGTTGGCCTTATAACTGTCCCTACCTGAAAAGAATATTTTTCTAAGTTGGATTTCTCTCTTGGCTTAAGTTAGGATGCTTGGTATATAACAGCTCATGAACCATGAGCTCATGAGCTCTTGAAGGCTCAGTAGACAGATTTTTGTATAGTGTTATGGGTTTATGTTTGTGTCATCTCTACTTCGTGATGATCCTCCCCACACACACATATAGAGAAAGAAAAAGTAAGAATATATTTTTGAAAAGGGTAAAAAAACAATGAATTTATCAGTGGCTCCAATCCACTTATGATGATACTTTATTTCTATTATTTTTCGCAATCACCAGGAGCCTCACGTCCTTCAGCACATGCAAAATGTCAATTCCTGCTTCTTTGACTCTCCACTGAGCATCTGAATGATAGATGTTCATCTGTCTCTGTATGTGTTCACAGCTAGGATTGTAAAGCAGTAGTCATCTGAGTGGAGTTAATTACTGTAATAGGCTACTCAAGAAAGCAGATAATGGAACTGTATTTATTTATTTATATATATATATTTTTGTGCAGGACATCAAAAATAAGATGCTGTCTTTAATATTATCCAAGATAATTTTTAGTTTATATAATTCTTAAATGATATTTACTAGCTCTAATCAGCAAATCCAATTGCTTTTATCATTATACTTTTTAAAGATTTCTATGCGTTCAGGGAAGGAATTTAATTAGAATAGGACATTATTGATACTGCAGGGAAAATTAAGATTCAGTAGGTAAAATTAAATAATGCAACCTTAGCCTGTGAAATGTTTTTCAAATTATTTAATTAGCCAATTACAGCTTATTTAAGCTGTACGTGTTATTTACCTTGAAAGACAATTCCCACCATGATTCAATTCAGATTTGCTCAGATGGTATTTGCACTTGGTGACTCTGGCAATAGTAGGACAGTGATGGTTCTATGCTTGCAATAGCCAGTCAGTACCATGCCAAGGTCAGCAGAAAGGAAGGTATAGCAGTGTTCGGGGTTACCATATCCTCATGGTTCTTTTGATAGTAACAGATGTATAATAAAAAAGAGAAAAAAAATGCTCAAGTTCTGTAGTTGTTATTTGATGAGTAATTTGCCACACTCTGTCAAAAGAATCCTTCTTCTCTAAAGGCAGAAGCCTTTTCCAGTTCTTTATATTACCTTTATAGATAACATGAAGTCTAACTCTTTCACCCTTTGAATACTCTCTGCATATAAGAGCAAGAGTCATTATTATGATATTCTTGTGTTTTGGCAAATGAATGAGTTTGCCGCATCATTGTAAGAGGAATGCTGGTTTAAAATATTCAAACAGTTCAAAATATGATGGTTATGTGTGACGTAGTGAAAGAAAAAAAAATGCATCTTTTCTGTTTACACCGAGACTTTGTTCTAAGAATCACAGAATTACAGAATGGTTGAGGTTGGAAGGGACCTCTAGAGGTCATTTAGTCCAACCACCCTGCTCCAGCAGGGACACCTAGAGGACAGGGCACAGGGTCACATCCAGGTAGGTTTGGAAGATCTCCAGAGAAGGAGACTCCACCACCTCTCTGGGCAGCCTGTTCCACAGCTCCATCACCCTCACGGTCAAGAATTTCTTCCTCATAGGGAGACGGAACTTCCTATGTTTCAATTTGTAACCCCTTGTCCTATCACTGGCCACTACTGAGAACAGTTTGCCCCCCTCCTCCTTACAATCACTCCTCAGGAATTTGTACAAACTGATTAGATCCCCTCTTATCCTTCTCTTCTCTAGGCTAAACAGGCTCAGCTCGTTTAAGCTCTCCTCATATGGTAGGTGCTTCAGTGATCTTTGGTGCATCCAGACTTCATCTTTGTTGCTTGTCTCTGAACCCTCTCTAGGAGCTTCACGTCCCTCCTGTACTAGGGAGCCCAGAACTGCACAGTACTCCAGGTGCGGCCTCATCAAGGCCAAGTAGAGGGGCAGGATCACCTCCCTCAGCCTGCTGGCAATGCTCCTCCTGGAGCCCAGGGATCCTCCCAGGATCCCATCGGCCTTCTTGGCCACGAGGGCACATTACTGGTTCATGGTTAACTTGTTGTCAACCAGGACTCCCAAGTCTCTCTCCACAGAGCTGCTTTGCAGCAGGTCAACCCCTAATCTGTGCTGGGGCCTGGGGTTATTCTTCCCTGAGTCCAGGACCTTGCACTTGTCCTTGTTGAACCTCATGAGGTTCTTCTCTGCCCAACTCTCCATCTTGTCCAAGCCCCTCTGGATGGCAGCACAGCTCTTTGGAGTGTCGGCCACTCCACTTAGTTTGGTGCTATCCACCAACTTGCTTAGGGTGCACTATGTGTCCTTGTCCAAGTCATTGATGAACAAGTTGAACAGCACTGGGCCCAGCACTGATCCCTGGGGGACACCACTGGCCATAGGCCTCCAACTAGACTCGGCCCTGTTTATCATGACCCTCTGAGCTCTGCCATCCAGCCAGTCCTTGATCCACCTCACTGCTCATCCAATCCACACTTCCGGAGCTTTCCTGTAAGGATGTTATGGGAGAGTGTATCGAAAGCCTTGCTGAAGTCAAGGTAGACAACATACACAGTTTTACCATCACCCATCCACCCAGTCACTCCATCATAGAAGGCTATTAGGTTCGTCAAGCATGACTTCCCCTTGGTGAATCCATGCTGACTAGTCCTGACCACCTTCTCCTCCTTAATATGCCTAGAGAGGGTCTCTAAGATGAGCTGCTCCATCATCTTTCCAGAGACAGAGATGAGGTTGATGGGCCTGTATTTTCCTGGCTCCTCTCTTGCCTTTTTTGAAGATTGGATAGGTTAGCTCTCTTCCAGTCCTTCAGCACTTGCCCTGCTCTCCATGAGCTCTCAAAGGGGATGGAGAGGGCTCAGCAATAATCCTCACCAGTTCCCTCAGCACTCTCGGGTGCATCCCATCTGGGCCCATAGATTTATGGGCGTCCAGTTTGCCTAAATAATCCCTAACCCAATCCTCCTCGACAAGCGGAAAGTCCTCATCTCTCTTGGTTATCACACTTATCTGGGCTCCATCGTTCATGGGGATCAGCTTGAGCAGTGAAGACAGACGCAAAGAAGGCATTTAGTAACTCTGTCTTCTCCACATCCTCTGTCACCAAGGCACCCTCCCCATTCAGCAGCGGACTAGCATTTTCCCTAGTCTTCCTCTTGCTGTTGATGTATTTATAGAAAGAAGCTCTTCCTGTTATCCCTGATATCTCTGGCTAATTCTAATTCCCAGCGGGCCTTGGCCTTCCTCGTTGCATTCCTACATTCTCTGACAATATTCCTCTACTCTTCCCATGTGACCTGGCCCTTCTTTCACCTTACACATGCTCTTTTCTTCTCATTAACTTTGCCCAGCAGCTCCTTTCCCATCCATACAGGTCTCCTGCCCCTCTTGCTTGACTTCTTACTGGTAGGAGTGCACCTTGAAGATAAGCCAGCTCTCCTGGATGCCCGTTCCTTCTAGGACCCTGGTCCAGGTGATTTCTCCAAGGAGCTCCCTGAGGAGGTCAAAATTGGCTCTCTTGAAGTCCAGGGTAGCAAACCTACTTCTTGCCCAGCTGCCTCCACGCAGGATCGTGAATTCAAACATCTCATGGTCACTGCATCCAAGACTGTCTCCAACACTCACATTTCCCATTAGACCATCTCTATTGGTTAGTATCAGGTGTAGCAGCACTTCTGCCCTTGTTGGCTCTTCAACCACCTGCATCAGGAAGTTATCTGCAATGCTCTGCAGGAACCTCCTGGACTGTCTGCTCCCAGCTGTGTGATCATCCCAGTAGACATCAGGGTGGTTGATTTCCCCCACAAGGACCAGAGCCTGTGATCATAAGGCTTCTTGCAGCCGCCTGTAGAAGGCCTCATCCACTTCCTCATCCTGGTCAACAGGCCTGTAGTAAACTCCCACAATGGAGTTGCCCCTGTTGGCCTGCTCTTTAATACTCGCCTACAGGCTCTCGATCTCCCTTTTGCTGAGCTCCATACATTCCAGTTCTCTCACGTAAAGAGCAGCCCCGCCACTTCGCCTTCCTGGCCTATCCCTCCCAAAAAGCCTAAATGGCCACGTCCTCCATGGCCACGTCCCAGTCATGAGAGCTGCCCCACCATGTCTCAGGAATTGCAATGAGATCATGACCCTTGCACAAGCATCTTCAATTCTCCTTGTTTATTCCTCATACTGCATGCATCTAAATAGAGGAATTTGAGTTCAACACCCAACATGCCTCTCATTCTAGCAGGGGCAGCTGCAACTTGACTCTGTAGACCTTTAGAAGTAGCCATATTACCATTCAGCCTCTTCAGACTTGGGGCGTCCTCCATAGGCTCTGATGTTAAACCAGAGTTAGACTTAAGGTTAAACAGCTAAAGAGATCACTGATTGTAAAAGGCGTGTAGCTCCCTCCTTCCCTCCTTGCCAAATTACATTTTTTTTTTAAAAAAAAAAGTGAGTTAAAGATGTTCATGTAGAAGTTCATGAAGGGTTGCTGTCACGGGTCAAAGGAGGTGTCCAAGGAGGCATACCCCCGACCAAGGTACCTCAATTTTGCAGGACCCATCCAGAGACCCGTTTTAGGGTCCTTATATCTGAAATAGACCTCAGGTTGACTAGGCTTCTTGCTATTCCCGGCGTGCACCATCGCAGGAGGATCTTTTTCATCTGCAAAAATGCACAGGTAATTCAGAACGAAAAGACACTTAGCCAGCCTAATCACCGGATCTTGGTCATCATATTTGGTTAAATACCTTTTCAGCGTTTGGTGGGCCCTTTCGATTACGGCCTGTCCGGTGGGGGAGTGGGGAATCCCCATTAGATGTTTAACCCCTCATCGACGCAGAAAGGCCTCGACTCTTTTGGATACGTAACCTGGGCCGTTGTCGGTTTTTATACAGGCAGGCACGCCCATTACAGCGAAAACTGTCGTTAGATGGCGCTCGACGTGGACTGCTTTTTCGCCTGCCTGTGCGGAGGCCCATATAAATCGGCTAAAAGTATCGATTGTAACATGGATGTACTTCCCAAAAGGGCCGAAATGCGTAACATCAGTCTGGTAAATCTCGCGGGGACCTTCCCCACGGGGATTTACCCCAATGCCCATGCCTGGTCCAAAATGTGAGCATTTYGGGCATGCACGCACRATACCTTTTGCATCCCGTGTAGAGATGTTAAATTGACGGGATAGACCTTTTGCGTTCTGGTGGAAGGCCTCATGGGCCTCCCTGGCCATAACGAATGGGTCTATAGGCGCTSGTAAGGCGGCAGATACCAGGTTGTCTGCTCTCTGGTTGCCCTCACCCAGACCTACTTCCCATTTATGGCTTCTMACATGAACTACTGAGTAGGGCGCTTCCCTTATAATCAAGGCAGATCTAAGCTGACTCAACAGCTGGAATAATCTCTTGTTGGAAACATCCTTGAGTCGAGCTGCCTCGATTCTAGGTATCAATCCGGCAACATATAATGAATCCGTTATAAAATT
>PTEX01000105.1:2411556-2465813 GCA_003342815.1 Eudromia elegans
TGGACCCAATCAAAGTATGCCCACGGTCTCACTCCCGGACCAACCTTCATGATTTCCAATAAAGAGGAAGTGCTGGGCACCGTAGAACCTGGGCCGGGCTTCTGAATCRGRGATGATGYTACCRACTCCGGTCCCGGGGGTGGGCCTGAGGCCCCTTCCCCAGGAAGCRGAGACTCGGGTGGGACCACGGGCTTTGGACCCTGGGGTAGGCCTGAAGGCTCCCCCCCAGTGGGCAGAACGCCCAGTGGTGTCACTGAATCCCCACCCAGGTGCTGACTCGAAGGCTCAGTCCTGCGGGGTGGGATTTCTGGTGGGCCCACYGGAACCGACCCTCGGGGCTGGCCTGAGGCCTCCTCCCCTGGGGGTAGGACTTCCGGTGGGGCCACGGGGCCCCCTGCCTGGAGTGGACCAGGGCCCTCCCCCTTCAGGGGTGGAGCCTCTGGTGGACTCACTAGGCTATACGCCTGGGGTAGGCCCAAGGTCCCCCCCCCACAGCAGGCAGGTTCTTGACCAACCCCCGGGGGTGGGGCCAGGGGACCAACCCCCTTGGGCAATAGACCCAGATCCCTCCCCAGGGGCGGAGTGTTCACGTCCCTCCCCCGAGGCAGGACCCCAAGTCCCTCCCCCAGAGCCACCCTCTGCCCCTCCGAAGAAGAAGGTTCGCCGCCCCTCGCCCCCGACTCCAAATATGGCGGCGGAGGCTTGGGCGCAATGATGGCGTCTTCRGTCTGCGGTGTCCGTCCCTCGGCGTCTGTGGATCTCGTGGCGGCGGTGATGGGCCGTGCCACCAAAATGGCGCCGGGTGGCGGAGGTGCCGCTGGTGCCCCCCCCACCGTCTTCCAGCCACCCAAGGAAGGGATAAAAATCCTCTCCTCAGTGGCCGACATAAAATCGCCGCCCCCGCCCGAGCACCCACAAAAGCAGCTATTTCTTTATCGGAAAAGTATTTCGCGATCTTATGAGAAATGTTTGCCCAACGCCTCGCCCGCACCAATTCCTTAAAGGTTTCTTTTGTTGGACCRGACAGCTCTTTGGCAAACGATTGCCATTCTGCTGGATCGTAAAGAGACCCTTCTGTTAGGAAAAAAAGGTTTTTCTGTGCAAATTTGATCAGTGCTTTYAGTTGGGCRGAATTCACGCCCTSTGTCTTTAAGAGCGCTACTAGGCGCTTAAACTCCTTTGCGCGGCTTGATTTTGAGCCGCTGCAGCCCATGTTACCGACCAAATCCAAATCGCTAATCCGAAACCATAAGCCGTGTATACGAATATGGAGCTCCGAGTYGACAACAAATGAGGCCTCAACCCGTCTGAAGCACCTTGAGAGAGTTTCCTCCCCCGAAATCCCCAGCCGGCCGCCCACGCTCCACAGGAGCAGTGCTCCGGCTGTCAGGCAGGGTAGTACTTTCCCTTATAAGGCAAGTATGTCCCTCCTGGAAGCCCCGTGCTCCAGCCCTCGGCAGCAATTGCTTGCACTGCTGGTATCCCTTTAAACCCGGAGTGGTCTCTGTACCCACCCCAAAGCAGCCCTTCCGCAGCCAGTGAGAGTTCCCCCCCACTGGGCACGAAAAAATTACGACTCGTACCTTCCCTCCTTGGACTCTGAGTGGCCGATCTGCTGTCTGCTGACGATGTGGCTGCCCCACGTTGGGCGCCACTTGTCACGGGTCCCGGCGACGAAGCCCAGGCTCTGTCGCCAGCGGCCGCAGAATGGGGTTGCAGCCGCCTCTGTTAGCCGGCCGTGACAAAAGCCGGCCCCCGCTGGTGATGGATCCCAGCGGGGAGATGTGGGGCGCCACACGCCAGCAGCTCCAGCGGTGATCAGCTCTCCGTAGCCTAGGCTCCTAGATACGAACCRGAGTTGTGGTCCTTAGGCCCCCGACACCCACACACGCACAAGCACACACCACACATATCACATTCAATAAGGAGAACACACTCGGGGGTCCAACGACTGACAACCGTTTATTGAGGGGCTAAACAGGGAAGATATACACTTTGGGCGTACATGCGGGGGGGAATGATTGGAGGAGAGTCGGCCGCCCCTCATCCTCTCATTGGACCCCGCATGATCCCTGCTCCGGCTAACCCTCTGATTGGGGGTCCCAACTCAGGGCAGGAGAATCCTGGAACTGCAGACTGTCTTGACATGACTGCAGGCCGTGCTGATTCTGCAAGGCCACCAAGATGTTGCAAACAAAGAGGCTAAGACACAGAACAAAGAGGCAAAGACTCTGAAAACAAAGAGGTAAAGACACTGAGGACAAAGTAGCAAGKAGCTTAAACTGTTGCATCTACAAGGACACTTCAAACAAAGAAGTAAAGAGCTCAAACTGTGGAGCAAGCAGGGAAACAGGATTTCTAAGCATGGGAATGAATGAGCTCAACAGGACCGAGCAACCTGAGGGGSGGTGGAGGGACTCACTGGTCCCTGCCACCCCATCAAATATAAGCACATATACATTAAGGGGAAATACGGAGGTTAACCAAACCCTGCTCTTATTTGAGCATCAACAAGGGGATAAGGAGCCGTGCTCCCCAACAGGTTGCTGATGAAGGTGTGCAGCATGTGCTTGTGTTTCCCTTCAACCGGTGTTGTAAAACTACATCCTAAAGGAGTTGCTTCATGTTGCTTAGCCTGTCTCAATCTCATAGCTAGTTAGTGCCAAAAAGATATATCCCTCAGCAACAGCTGGCTTGAAGCTAACCTTTATTTCACTTCTTTAGAGACACAAATATCTAAAAGAGATACTTTCTGAAGTGTTGTCTCCTCTACTTGACTAACTGTTCATCATCCTATTAACACTTCTCCTCTCCCTCAATTGATGCATTCGCTTGGCTTCACATGACGTATTCATTACATGAATGAGACCATCTGTTACATCAATTTGTATTTAAAGCCAAAAAAAAATTCTACAGTTTCTAAATAGGATAAATGTGTGTGTATGTGTATATGACTTACTACACAGATGCATACTACCTCATCAAAATCAATCACATAACAATAATTAGCTGCTTTTGATTAACAGTTATGGGGGATGATCACCCAAAGGCTTTCCGTCAGTCACACTAGAATACTGATATTTATCTGAGTATAGATATTGAATATGTGCATTGTACAAATTTAGAATAATATTTAAATAATACAACATTTAAGTCAAAAGAAGGTACACAAAAGTAGATATTGAAACAGATGTAGTCTTTAGACCATATAGAAAATGAAGTGGTACTCCTGGTCCTGCTGAATTCAACAGAGACAAAAAGCTGATTTCGTCTTGCCACTTTGTTATAGACATTTCTGTTCTGTATTATGTTATATAAATTTATTCACATTTTTATATAGAGATGCTGAGATACTATTTTAAGCAACAATTCAGCCAGGGGCCTCATAGTTACACAAAATAATAAATGATGACTAGAAACCTTTCGAAACCTTTTGTGTGTCTGTGTGTTGTCTAACCTTGCCATATAGAAAAACCTGCTTCATAGGAGCGTATAAAGTAGATGGCTATTCAAATAATTTTAAGTATTGTATAGTGACATTTAGGTCCATACACTTCAGCATATCTAGATAAAAATAGTAGGCTATCTGAATCAGTGTTTAAATAGCGACTTATGTGCATTATTTTCAGAGTCCCAAGAAACATACTTTCTGAATATTGGTAGAAGCCATCCTGCAGCTTGCCTCCAGGCAGACAGAAACAATGACATAATTATCACAGGATTCACACTAACTTCAGATGAGCGAGAGCAGTGCAGACATAGGTTTTATCTTTCTGTCCCCTTCTGCAACTATATTGAGATTACATGGACACTGAAAAGACCCCAAAACCTCGTGTTATTCTTTCAGAGTGTCTTTGCTAGTTCCTGTGGGGATCCATAGACAAATGAGATTTGTCCCTGAATGCTACATGGTATTTATCTGCAGCAGGAGTGCTTTACTGTGAGACAAATGGAAGAGAAGCTCTGGAGAGGAGCTAGTTGAGCCCATAAAAACCTTCAGTTTTCTCATACTCTTTTTTTTTTTTTTTTCAACACGAACTCTTTTGCCCATAATTTAATATCTTTAGATTCAAACTTAGCAGAAACTGCAGCACTACCTTCTCCATACTGCCATGGTAACCCAGCCCTGGAGATCCCCTATGAGTCCTGCTCCCTGCAGTCAGGGGAACAGGTCCTGTCGGCCAGGTCTGTATGCACTTAGAAAAATATCTGTACTGTGAGGACGTGTCGTGAGACTATGACTAAAAGTTTTCATGCTTTAACTAGTGCAGATAAAAGAGGGATGGGGGAAATAATATAAATGGAAACTGGCTTCAGTAGAATTGGAAAGAATATTAGAAAACTTATGGAATGAGAGGAAAAAAATACATAAACTTTTTTTTTTCTCCTTCTAACTTTTCTCAGAAATAAGACTACAAAGTCCTAAGACAATCTCTACAGCAGTAATTAAGAAATGTTTCATGCCCAAAACCTTTAAATTCAAATAGTTTAGAAAGAGAAACTTGAAACTGTTGGTGAAACTGTTATTTCCCTTCCATAGGAGAAATATCTGAGACAGAAGTGCAAAATGTATGAAGCTGTAACCTAGACTCCAGGACAGAGCTAGCACTGAGCCAAAGGTTCTCACTGTTCAGCAGTAAGATGAAATAATGAGCCTGTTCTCATCTTTGTTTCCTTTAGGTGGAAATCTGTAGGTGTCTCTGTATCTGTGTTGGGTGCAAATGTGTGTGTCTCTGTGTAACAATATCTGTGTTACTTACTCAAGTCTCCCTTTACTGGTATAGGAAACTGCGTATTAAAGCCTTTTCTATGATGTGCAGCACAGCTACTCATTATCCTCATCCTCTATGGAAACATGATATAAAAATTATATGGTGAAGTGTAACCTGAAGTGCAATCACACAGAGTGTAGATCTAGGAAAAAAAGGATATTTGGCACTGTCAAACTTGTTAAAAAACTCCAGTTCCCCAAATTGTTTCATATTACTAATTATTTATATTAAAAAAAAAAAAAAAAAAGTTTTACTTGGGTACATTGCATTCACACTGTGTTCCTGCGTTAGCCTGCACCCCTACACGTGACATCCTTGTGATGCAACACCACCATCTCGCTCCCCCTGTGCATGGTAACAGCTCAGCAAAAATAACTTTTGCTTGAGGTGCAAAACTCATCAACTAATAGGAATGGCACATAACACATCTGATACTTGCCAGGATCAAGGTAGCACTTCTGAGATATTTTCACCCACTTATTGAGATAATAAACAGAAAAAAAAAAGTTTAACTTTTTATTTAATATAATAAATCTCATGGGAAGCCAAAAATACTTGCGATGCCTACAGGTTCGCTTATGCTTTGCAAAAGGACTTTAACTACTTTACAAGAGATAACTGAAAATTTCCTCATTCCATAGATCACATTCAAAGAACACTTATTAAAACATGCAGTCAAACAAAATAATATTGTAAGAGATAGCATCAGTAAAAGTCAAGTTTCCCTGAGTTTGTAAATATTCAGACTAATGACTTCTGTTTTGTTTTACTGAATTTTTAAAAAGTAAAATGAGCGTTTATGAATCCACCATGGAATGGAAGTGTAGAATGAAGCTGCATTATACATTATGAATAACTGCAGCTCTGAGGGGTTAATGGTTTAGAACTAGCTCTAATAGTCTGTATAAATGCCTGCATAGAGAAAAATTTTTCATGATTTATAAGGAATTAGATATGCAGTAAAATGAATTCTACATTAATTTAAACATCTGCCTCTGACATCCTCTGAGATCAATGCTCTGCTTATTGGCCTTTACATACAATAGGTAGGCTTTGCAAACCAAGAACTCAGGTAAAATAATTTCAGGCTAAAAGCATTTGTCACTTGAGCTTAGGTAAAACTCTTAACTGAATAACTGCCTTTATGAAAATTCTATATAAAGGGATCTCTACAACATGTTCATAGAGAAGACTATGTTATAGGAAAAATAACTTCATGAAACCATCTTTTTTTCTTATTCATGACCACATGGACTTGTGTTCTCATTTGCAATTTTGTAGAGTTGTCATGACAATGACACTCATTGCTAGCATAGAAAAGTAATTTGAGGATAGCAGTTCTGCCAGATGCCATGTTCATCCATTTTTCTTACGTCGTTTGTTCAACATCCTTGTATCCTGATATCCTCTCTTTCACCATTTTGAATTTTGATACAAGAACGTTGATACAGAGGGAAAGGTCAGCATCTTTGCTCCTAGTAGCTCCACTCTTTCCTCTCTTTCTCCTATGAGAGTCATAATTTCTCCCTGATCTCTCCTCTTCTTATGAGGGCAAGTGAAGAGTTTGCTTTGGCTTTGCCCAATCTGTAGTAAATCTTTTGTTTTCCTCCAGATGTAGCAAAGCAGAGCAGATAAACCTTTGTCCCAGTGCAGATCTGGATTTTACATTTTGATTGAAATTTGGGGAAAAACTCATGTAAGAGGGACTAAACAATGGGATTTTGGAATACTGTCTAATCATTACTTTCTTTTTCTTCAATGATTATTATCTGATAACCAGTAATTATTTCAACAATTACTATCTAGCACAAAAATTAAGGCCCCCAAAGCATAAAACATTCCTGCATTATTCCTATAAAAATAATAGGAATTTCCTGTTACATTTCAAGTATATTTAAACAACAGTAGGCCAAATCCTTAACATTTCATCTCTGAATTATTTCAGTAGATTTTTGCAGGATACAATTGAAGACATTTTTTGTTATGTATATAACAATTTACGTCATAATAAACTTTATATATTTACCCCTAATGTCACATTATCAGCTCAATGTTAAACTTAAATTGGTGGATTTAGCAGAGATAGGCTGGAGTGAGAGACCATGCACAGGTACACCAAGCTAGAGAGACAGTAAGTGAAGTAGAAAGCAATACATTATATGAAGCAGTCCTTTGCCTGAGTTTACCAATTTGTGAAAATAAAAGTATTCTATAGGGTCACATATCTCTCCATAATTCTGTTCCGGAAAACCGGATAGACAGGATTGGGAGCACAGGGAGCCCGTGAGGCTGCCCCTTAGCAGTCCTGGGCTGCTTGCTCTGTTGTGAGCTATTTAAGAGCTTGGTTGGTCTGGAAACCTGGAAGCCTTAACTGTGTCTCTCCCATTTTATTCCTTTTAGTTTTCTCAGTTGGCTTCCCAAGGTTTTTAGAAGGCAGGCAAAAGAAAAAAAAAGGCAGCCAAAACAGCTGGTCATATGACAACCATGGTTTGTTTGAGATTTCGGTTGTTTTTCACTATAGTTTTGGCACATGTACAGTGGTCCTGCATATGGGAGGAGCTGCAATTCAAATTCAAAGTTACATGACTAGTAGCATTATTGGCAGTAATCGCGAGGAAGGTTTTCATAAATAGTAGCTAACTTCATGTATTTCACCCCTGAAAACCCAAAGTTCTTAAAATAAAAACAAAGATCCTAAAATCATATTTCATGTTAAGAGTTTTTGCTAACAGTAAAATGGATTCCAGTATATCTGGGAAAACTTAATCTACTTCAGACTCAGAACAAGCTCCCTGATTAGGAATTAGTACTTGTTTCTGCACAAATTTATATCACCATGTTAATTTATTTAATTATGATGATTTATAGTTAATATTGCTTTTTTCTCACCTTGATAATCTCAAAGATATCATTCACTATCATACACTGTGTCTTTTGTCCAATTTTCTAAGTGTAGCTACTAAGAGAAACTATGCAAAACATTTTAATTAATACTGAAAAAAGTCAAAGTGAAGAGACAAATGTTCACTGAAATGCTTCAGAAAAAAATGGTTTATAATATATGAACCCCCTTCATGTTCCCATTTGTAGTACACTAGTGAACGGTGGATGTTATGCAAAAAGGGTGATTTTCATTTTTAGCATTTATAAAGTATTTAATCGTATAGAGTATATACAATATTTTCTATTTTTATGCTGTGTGCCTAATTTATACTTATTTTGTTTACATTTTCCATACATTAAGAAAAACATTGAGAGGACAGTATTGATAAGGAGTATGAGAGAAACTTTTAAAAGTTAGTTATGCTATGAATTTTCTAATTAAAGTACTAATAAAGGATTAGTCAAATGCTGACATTGTGATAGAGAGATCTTCTCACCTTCATTATATGCATTTTCAATTCACCTACAGAGAACTTTAAGCCTAAAGTTTCTGCTAGCACTGTTTATTTTGGTCAGATTGTTTTATCTAGGCATTTGTTTGCTAGTCTGACAACTCCTGTTTATGACTCTATACCTGGGGAAGAACTTTAAGGCAAGTTTCTTGCTATACCAGTGCCACATTACTTTTGTGATAAAACTTTTTATGTTTAGTTCTTTTATCCAAACCTATGCTTCTTGTGAGAAAATTGTCAGAGTTATGACTCAGAATGACCCAAATTTATTGTATAAATATCCAGAGAGGAAAACTCTTGAGCTAGAAGTGCTGCAGTCAGTAATCATGACATAAGATTTTACTCCAGAATGTCAAGAGTTTTCATTTTCACATTGTTCTCATTTTTTTAAGAGGAATTATAAAGAATATTGCTATCTTGCAGTTTCCTCAAAAACCTTTATGTGGAGTTTCAAATTCTGCAGGTGTAGTTACGATTGTTATTGCCATTGTTTGTTACACATAAAAGAAGTGGTATCCAAACCTACTGTGTCGGTTCTGGAAATTAGTTCACAGCACTGCTCAAACTCAAGGTAACAAAAAAGGGAGAGAAGAAGAAAAGCTATTTCCCTAACTTCATCTGAGAAACAAAGATCAGTGCAGGGTCTATTTTGAGTGGATAGTTTTAACTCAACTCAGATTTCTTAAAGATCACAATTAAAACTTCCAGACTAAGTTAAAACTATTTGAGAGGAGGATATGAGGAAAAGACCAAGTGGAAAAAGAATCACCCTGGATGAACCCATGGAAACACTGCCCCTTCAGTTTTACCTTGAATGCTGAACTTCCGTTAAAATGACTGGAGTTGAAAATTAGACCTAATTCTACCCTTATGTACCAAGGCTCAGGGAGGTTTAGAGGTACAAGACTGGTCCATTAAAAACAAAAAGCCCTGAGGCCAGCTTTAATAATTAAACAGTCTTTCCTCTTCTGCTGCTCCTTTAGTTCTTAATTTAGTGTTTCTAGCTTATTTATTTATTTCATTTCCCAAGAACTCAGCTGTTGGACAGAGCCTCTTTGTGTAATGATGATATGAGATAGTCTTTATTTCTTCTTATTAGGAAAATTAATTTTCTCGCTGTCTCCAGTATTCTCTGCTATAATGACAATTCCCAAAAAAGTCTCTCTGGAGCTCTCTTGACAATGGTGACAGACAGTGGTGTTCCTCAAAAAAGCCCAACAAAACAACAACAAAAAATCCTCCGTAATTCCTGCTGTGGAGGAACTGTTATAAGCAGAGTTCCTCTACAATGCAGGTTGGTCTTTCCCTGCCCTAGAGTAAGCCACCTCTCCATACAGGCAAAATTCACATATATACTCACTTATGAAGAAGGCAAAATTCCAAGCAGATCCTGGAATTTCAATTTGTGTTCCTTACTACAATAGGTATACAAGATTACTTACGAACATAGGTACACAGAGACATGCACACTGGCTACTAGAAACTTTCCTAGTTTTAAATTTAATACAGATGGAAAACTTCTGTAACTAAATGTTAAAGAATGAACTTAGCAAAATAATACAATTGAAAATCAAACTTTAAATAGAAACATAATTAGTAGAAAATATACCATTCATCTATTTTAAATATTCACTAAAGCCTCAGTGAAGAAAGAGTTTCATTAATTATATATTACAGGATAATTTTATCCAGAGATTACACCTTTTTCTTCTTTAGAATTGATATACAGCTGATGAGGATCATAATTTATGTTTTAGGCAAGGTCTGAAACAGATGCATATTATTTCAGCCCACAAAGTAGGATTCAGTCAAGTAAAAGTGAGTGCAAGTTCTAAGTTATACCTAATTTCATTGATGTTGTGGTTTTTTTTTCTCTACACATAGGTAAAATGCCTTCTCTGTGGGAAAACAGAGTACTCATTTCCATATTTTTTGAAAAGAGCATTTGACTAATTAAGCAATAACTCATAATACACAGAAGACTCCAGTACTGCACACTTGTATGTCTTTTTTCAGATAGCTGGTGGGCCACAAAAAGTTTGGGGCAGCAATAAGATAGTGAGTTTTGGAAGGATTTAGGGTAGCTTTGTCATAGGCATTTGTCGTAGTGTAGATTGACTCCCTAAAGGTATATATTTATTACACTACAGTTGGCCAGACAGCCCCAGATACCTGATATAATGAGAAATAGGTAAAGAGGGAGGAAGAGGAATGATGACAGGCTGAAGGCATAAAACATGATTGAAAATAATATAATATTTGTTCACTATTTTTTAAATTGTTATGACAAATGAGAGACTAAAATTGACACTTTTCTCTTCCATGACTGTGATACAAGAAGAAAGAGTTAAAAGAAATTATTTACTGTAACAATCACTAGCTAGAAGAAATAATTAGATTGGGGAGGAAGAGAAAGAAGACACAGAGAGCATCATAGTAATTAGTAACGTGTATCAGAAATGGTTGCTAATGGCATAAATCTCCAAAAAAAGAAAGGAGAGTGGTAATCTAAAGCAGCATAATTAAGAGGAACCAGACTGACATTCCTCTTCTGCATACACTGTGTTCTAGCTGAGGTAAATTAGTGTTTGCATGTCTGCTAAAGAGTGTCCTCCCCACCTCCTTTTCTTTCCCCTCCTTCTTCCTCTCCACCTACAAAAAAAAAAAAAAACAAAAAAACAAAACAAAACAAAAAAAAAGGTAGAAAAGTAGAAGAAGAAGAGGAAAAGGAAAAAAAAGAGATAGCTAATGGAGAAGGAAGACACAATTGTGGGCAATAGGCAAGAGATCGAGAAGAGCAGATTAGTACCTGGCTACCTGGCTTAGAACCCTAGACACTTCACATTTGTGAAACTATCAGTGACAGCAGCAAGTACTACTGAAGCAAAAGCGGAACAAATTCATTGCTGCCATCTTTTGTTAACAGTTTCACTGATGCCAAATAATTTTCATCAACTTTACACCAATAAGCAAATCAGACTTAAACCAGAGGAAAACAATAATGAGTTTCAAAGAAAAAATATATACATCCAAGGTATTATCATATGGAAAACAAAATGTTTTGTGGACTTGGATTGCCATCTTTTGGTGGAGGACATAATGGACGTTATATTTGCAGGGAGGAGAGGAGGAAGTTATAAACCATCAGCATCCATTTCCTTCCCAGAGGAAAAGCTTTAGGATGGATCATATACAAGTTATTCCATCATTACTTGCAATTACTACAGGACTGCAATCAAATGCCATATCAGAAATACATTCTTTTGGTATACAAAAGTCACGCTCTGCCAGAGTTTACATCCTAATAAAAGTTCTATTAAAAGGTACGAGTGATGTTTGTTTTATACTCAGATATTGCACCCTAGTCCTCTAAGAAATTATGTAGGAGAGATGTAAGAGATGTTCAGAATAGTAGAAAATACAAAGGATATACCACTGAACAATGAGGATTTGAGCATTTCCAAACAAAACATGGTTCTGAAATGTAGAATGGTATCATAGAATCACAGAATGCTTAAGGTTGGAAGGGACCTCTAGAGGTCGTCTAGTCCAACACCCCCCTGCACACGCAGGGTCTCCTAGAGCATGTGGCACAGGGTGGTGTCCAGGCGGGTTTTGAAGATCTCCAGAGGAGGAGACTCCACAACCTCTCTGGGCAGCCTGTTCCAGTGCTCTGTCACCCTCACTGGTAAGAAATTCTTTCGCAAGCATAGTATCCTAAGAATTGTCAATTTATTAAAATAAAATAATAATATTTCTTTTTTTTCCAGTTGCCATAAGTTTCCATTCAGTTCTACTAAAATACAGTGTAGTTTTATTTGAGTCAAAAGATTATGTGTATTTCTAATTTATTATTAACTAGCCACCTAAATCTTCCCTGAATCAATAGTGTTTTTTTCTCTGATAGGTGGCTAAGTTTTTTTGGCATATTTTTTCTGGTTGTCACTTTTCACCCCAATTATTTCAAACAGACCAAAGTTCAGACTCAACTATAAGATAATTCATTTTGCTTTAGAGAATAGTGGAAAAGATATCTAAAATATTTATTAGCAAACTCCTTGCAATGAAAGCAAAAGATTTAATTTGAAAGCTACTGACAAATCTATGCTTTTTTTTTTTTTTTTTTTTGGTCCATATGAACAGCTAATTATTAGGTAATTATTTATTCCTTAATAAAGAAGGTTTTGAGATATATTCTCTAGAGATGATTTTATTTCACTTTTTCAAGTTTATCATTCCATGTTTCCAATCTTTTGCACTTGAATCATCAGTTAATTTAGTTTTTCTTAATTTTTTTTCCCTAATATGAAAGTCTCTCTTAAAAAAAATCTTACTTTATTCATCATTTTAACAGATGTCAGGAGAAGTATCTTAAATGTTTTAAAGTATCATAAATGTTTTCATGTAAATATATTTTTCAAAATAATCTAAAAAAGTCTACACAATAGTCTACTGGAGTTTATAGATCTTCCTTTGATGAAAAGCTTAAACCACCAATTAACACAGCAAATGCTAAGACTCTCATTAAATTCCTTGCAGCACTTACTTATGCCAGGGGGAGGAAACGAACTGCACTGGTTTTTATTTCTACCATTATGATACTTGCCTGAGCTGCTTTGAAAGTGCCTTGACCAAAAATCATCTATTAACACCTCTCTCTCACCAAATAATTTGTGCAGTGATTGCTTTGTGAATCATCAGCTTTAAAATTCCATTATAATGCCTGAGCTCTGCCCTGAAGAACATGCAGTACTTGTAACAATCACTGCCCTCTTTAGCCAGTTTTTGTTGCAAATTATGTAAAATCAATTTTAAAGGATTCATTTTTACACTTTTATGTAGTGTTTACAAACACTGAAATGATATGTAAATCCATGTAAATCGCTAGTTTATATGCACAGTAGAAACTACCTAAACTTCAGGCAGCAGGAGAAGATGAAGTCGCAAAATGGAGGAATGATACAAAGTTCACCTAGAAGATGACACTGTAAAATAAACTATCTGAAAACATAAAAATATATATGAATATATACACTGAAAATATAAATACACACACACGTATTCTTGGATTTTAGCCAGAAGAATAGTAATAAGCAATAAAGATACAACTGGCATATTCAGTATAAACAGTACAAAAATTCATCTTGGAAGATTTAAATATTTCCCAGTTATATCTTTTTGATATATGGTGTTTAATACAATATATCTGAAAACTTTTGGCTCATTCCTCTTATAAATTGGAGTAAATGTTTTTATACAGTAAGAAAAAGAAAGAGATCAGTGGTGAAAAGTTTTGTTCTCATTTCCATCTGTGAAAATAAAGAAAGAAAATATAAATGTCTAAAAGTTTATCTGGGGACTGAATTTGGCACCATATTATTAGAATGATTTGTGGCTTAAAAGAGACCTCTGGCCTTGTGAGGTTTTCATTTTTTGAAAACTATTTTATACACTTGTTCAGTTTCCCTCCAGCATGTTTTTCAACTCTTTACACATTTTCCATTATACCACTCTGTATACAGCAGCATATAGTATATTCATTACCTACAATGAAACTAATTTACCTGCAGTTCAATAAAACATACAAGGCAGAGTAGAAGTCAAGAATCTTGAAAACTCAGGAACAAAATCCATTACTCATTGGCTACTTTGAAAAACATATATAGAGATATAAGGAAATACAAGTTAACAAAGGAGAGAAAGTTCCTTCTCTTATTTAGGTAAAATGTTTTGAAGCAGATCCAATAGCAAAGTGGTGTGATAAAGTTTCAAGACCTTTTACATAGAGCATTTTGTCTTATTAAAATATAGACATCGGTTCTCTAGTAGTCTGCATGCAAATTATGAAGAAATATGACAAGCCTGTACCTTGGTCTCAAGCATTTGATATAGTGTTCATTTGTTCCTGAGAGCATTAGTTTGTCCAAAAGAAAGCATCCTTTAGATAAATTCCTCTCTCTCATCCTCAAAGCATGCTGCAGAGGTAAATACACATAGAAACATGAATGTCAATAGGCTTTCCAGTTATTTGCCTGCATAAATAAATTTACTTTTTTCCACATCCTGATTTTCTCCATGTTATGAAAAAAGATTAACAAATGCAAAGTACTTTATAAAGAAGTTTTAAGATCTATAGGCCCCCTTGCTTTGCACATAAATCAATCATTAACTAGCAGTGAAATGCTGAAACAAGTTGATCTAGAAACAAAATGTTAGTGAAATTCTTTTTCCTTCCAAAAACTGAATTTTCAGATGCTTCTGTTCCTTCTTTAGTAAGAGCTTATGGAACTGGAGCAGTTAATAAATAGCTTGTCATTGCCCACAGATGAAGAATAACACATGAAACAGACAAGCATAATGTAAAACATTCACAATTCACAATTCACAATTCACAAATATATTGATGCTAAATGACAATGTTTTAATTAGTATTTGGCAATGTTTTAATGATCACATAGTTAATTGCTGATGTGTGTTTTAAGAGAAAGAAGAAAACAATAAGCTGTTGAACTAAGTTAGCTGAGTTCATGAAAATCAGCTGCATTCCAGTATTGGATGGTAAGCTTGCAAGGAGTTAATATGTTCTTAGTGCTTTGTATTCTAAATTACTTTTAGAAAGTAATGTCCATATTGTACCTTGAAGGAAGGCCTAAGCAGTAAACTTTAATGGCTGCCTGAGTTGGCAATCATTTCATAGAGACAAGACACTGCACTGGAAATTGCTCTATAAATAAGATCCCTTACAGAAGAATTAAAATGAAATTCATATTATTGATGTTCACTAGAAGCCATAAAAACAAAACAAAACAAACACACACACACACACACCACCCAGGGAGTGGCACTTGTTTCAAATCACTGCCTGAAGCACCTAAGGGACACCCTCACAAAGTCAGTTTGATGAATGAAGTTGAATACATTTATCTGGCTTTCTGCACAGCTGTCATGCATTTGGAAGCCTTGAGGACATATAGCTAGCCAAAGGAATAGGGTGGATATTTGATATCCCTCTTGTAAAGCCTTTCTAGTGACCATTAAATCCAGCAATGCACTGTACCTTACTGGAACATATTCTCTCTACATCCTTCTCCATCCCTGTTATGGGACTTAGGATCTCCCCTTGTCCTTATCCTCTTGATATAAACTCTCCAAAGAGCAACCAATTTATTTGCTGTGAAGTCAACCAATCTGTCAGGACTAGAATTATAATCTCCACCACTGAAGTTTTTTGTTTGCTGTCAGTGTCAAGGAAGAGTGTCAGGGTTGGTGTGATGGTAGCACTAGATCCCTGTCCACTGTGGCTAGGATACTCATATTCTTTGCACCATTAGACTGTACCAGGAAAATGTCACATGAAATTTTAAAGATATAACATCTAATGGAGAAGATGGTGGGAGGTAGGTGGAGGTGAGGGGAGAGATTGAAAAGTGCATACCACCTATTTGAACAAAAACCTCTATATATCATAGGAGATGCCGAGATAAATGGGGAAAAAAATCAAATTGCTGGAACCAATGTCAGAATAAAAAAAGAATTCAAACTAGAAAGCAAGAAATGATATATCATTACCTTGGGTGAATTGGATTACTGAAGCCCTTCCGTGAAAGTCATGATTTATTCTCTGTAATTCAATCTTTTTTTCACACACCACAAACAATGAGCAAAATATTCTGAACTACTATAGCATATGGCAGTTTGTGCAGGGAATGATTGATACTCTGCACTTAACAGTGACATTGATGGCACTGCAAAGCAAGAGGAACAAAGTAAATGTTTGAATTTTGTTTAAAATAACACTTATTTTTGTTATTTTTTTGAAAATGATTTCCAGTCAGCTTCACAGCTACGAAAAGTGACAGGTTAATGTCACCAGAGCTATCAATCTGCTCTTATTGCACACAACAGATATGGCCCTGTCAGCTGCCACAGCTGTGAACTTTAACCGTGTTCCTTAGGGGTGATAGGCAGCATAGTGTTCAAATCACTTCAGTTCCTGTTTTCACGCTTAAAAAGCACAGGAAGCATATTCAGAATACCTCATCTGATACAAGGGACTACAGGTAGTCTGACTGTGCAGGAAAGCAGCCTCTGTCAAATCCTCTATTTGTTGATTATTAGAGAAAATATTGCTAATCCAAATAGGGTTTATTTTTCTTTTTGCTCTTTTTTATCCTGATGTTTTCCAATAACTTAAGTGTACTGTAAGCACATTGTTGTCCTATTTTATTGGTGTCCATGGTTCAAAGAAGTGTAATTCTGAGAAATTAAGATTTAAGAAAAAAAAAAAAAAAAGGTGATATTGCATACTTTTTACAGATAACAGGTTTTCTTTTTTTACTGTCCTGTATTTCTTGAGAGTGTTTGTTTGTTTTGCCTTCCTTGTAAGGGCTTAACGTGAATTTAGGCTCTCTAAGAGCTTTAAACCCTGCACATGAATGCTTACTTACCCACAGAATACATGCAATGGGCATTTCAACATGCATCTTCCCTTGACTGCAGTTCCCATATCTGAATTTGGCAGATACAGAGGAAAACAGGGAGCAGGCAAACTGTTTACATCTTACTGAACTACAAATTTTCTTCTGTAGGACTTGAGGGCATCCTTAAAAGTTTTACTAAATTAAGGTCTAAAAGAACTTAGCCTCACTAATATGGTTTTAGATGCATCAATTAGTGTTAATTCCAGCAATGTAGTCTCTGAAAACTGCTTCTTAATACATATATCCATAGGAGGGCAGATAGTCATCATGCTGCAGTAATGACTTGTAATACTGTTTGCCTTGTAGCACAACTCTACACTCTCGCTTATAGTAACAGGAATGTACCTACTGTCTCCAATCAGTAGGCTGTATTTTAACTGACAACTAAGCTATATATTTCTCCCTTTAGCAGAAGGGCGATTATCTTAGCAGAAGATAATGTTTTAGAAGATTTTAATGGATATATACACACAAGAAAGAGGAACTAAACATATTTGAGCTATGTAAATTAATGCACCACCAAAACACAAAGAATTATTATTTACCTGAGCTGTTCTAATTTTGGAATTAAATTTGTCATTCTGCAGCTATATTTCTCTCACTGCTGACATATTAGAAAATGATAGTATATAAGAGTTGAACAAGGAACTTAATGATTCAGGGTAAAATCAGTGATTTGTACTAAAGGAGTCAAGGCTCATTCATGTTCTGAACATTCTTGTAAGAGCATTTAAATTCTTGAGAAGAAAACTTTGACATGAATGACAGAATAGTTAGGATCAAAAATAGCTCTCATCATCATGCTTCATTACTTTAAGAATAGTAAGTTCTGTACGTGGCTTCCAAAGTTGGTTTATTTTGCACATTAGTCACAACCATGCTCTTTAGATAGGACAATTAACTAGACCATTAGTCATTTTATAGGATATTTATTCACCAGCCAAGAGGAAATTGTTATTCAACTCTGAGATGAGCTGGGTAATTCCTGACTGATAAAATAAGAAACCTTCTTTGGAAGTGTGCGTGTAACCAGATGCCCACCTTCAATTAATTCCAGCAGCAAGGTTTATTACCCTGTCCTTATAGAGTGCTTAAGTACCTGCACAGTAAAGTTCCTTTCAGCTCTGTAGCAAATTAGTTCCTGGATCACAGAACTTACCTCTCAGGAAAGGCAGTACGAAAGCTAAGGGCAATTAAGTTCTGCTTGGCTTAGCTTAGACATTCACCTTAAATTCAGCTAGGATGACATGAATACACAAATCTAAGTTCTGGTCTCCTTAAAGTATCATTTAAAAGACATCTGACATCCTCGTGTATGCCTCATAGAGAGGTAAAATATCATAGACTTTGAATTTATGTCTTCTTTAGCCAAGGCAAGCCCACTTGTCCATTTTCACTGTTGATGGGAACCCTCCAGTCACACAGTTAGTTCATTAAAGTGAACAAGACACATTAAAGTGAACAAGACACTGTACATCTGACTGAAAAAGGACGGGTTTCAATGTGGCAGTCAGCCCAAAGAAACATGCACACTGCCTAATACAGCTGCCTCTTTTTGGCATAAAAATTACACCTTGCTTCATAACATAAATATATTTGGAGTCCTATCTGTTATATCTCAATTAAGATTAAGTGTTGATTTGAGAGGAAAGGAAAGAGAGAAAAGAGAATTGTCAAGAAAAAAACAGCACAACAAGTTTATCTAGGTTATGAATACAGTAACTTAACAGGTAATTAAATTTCATTGTTTTCCATTAGCCTCTACCTTACAGAAAGCAACAAGGTTTGCTATAATAACTCCTGCTCTTTTTAAACAGAGCAGTGGGAGATTTTCAGTGCTGCCAAGTGAGCAGATAATGATTTTGGAAAAATGAAAAAGAAGATAGGCTGATTTATGTTTATGGGGTGTCCTGCGCCCAAGTGAGGGTGGCGACAGAGAGAAGACTCCGGGGACAAGGCTGATGGTGCAGGTTCACCTTTATTACACAGGTACAATTTGTTATATAGCCAGGAGGTTGGGTGGAGAGCCAGGGGATGGTTCCAGTGGGGGGCGTATCCTGGGCCAGCAGGGTAGCAAGGCGGAGTCTGTCTCTCAGTGTGCTGAGAGACCCACAGCTCAGAGTGGGCTCCATGAGCCTTACCCTACTGTTGCTGCCAGCCAGGCCTCCTGACCGCACACTCCTGCAATGTTGACTTAGCTAATGAGATTCTTTGGTGCAAGAAATGGTGAAAAATAGCAAGAGTAGCTAGGGAGAGTACTGGGAAAGGAGTTATTTGAGTTTTGTTCACCTAGGACAATTATTTCCATAAAGTTCAGAGAAATACTGAAATATCTCAACAAATTTTGGAGATGTATTTATACAGTTTTAAAAGCAGAGAGATATACTTCACCTTTAATAAGATTCAAAAACCTATTTCAGCCGCTAAATGCTCATGACTGTTTTTAATCAGGAGATCTTCTGACAAATATATTAGAATGTGTTTGATAACTGGAATCAGCATCTGATCAGGTAAAAAGACACCAATATGCATGTCTCTGATCTCTATAGATCCTTCTTGAGCCTCTTTTTTCTTTCAGAGTCAAACCACACACGGAGCACTTATCACACAAATGCCTTCTTGCCCTTCTCAACTATAGACCACAACATGCCATCACCATCAATGGCAGAAGTTACCTTAATTTGATTTTAAGATGCTGACTGTTTTTGTTTCTCACTAGCCACTAACTATTTCAACAAGTCACCAAGTGAGACACCACTCCTGGAATTGCCATCAGCCAGTTCTAGGCTCTGCAACCTGCGGGAAATGTGCTATGCTACAGAGGAAATTCAGTAAGACATGTTTTCCTCAAAGGCTTCTGAAAATGGCAAGTATCTTAGTCAATAACTATAGGGAAGAAGTACTCAGGCTATCTGTCTTGATAATTAAAGATATTCACTTCAGGCCTCCAGCAAAGCTAAGATTACAGGTAGGTTGAAACTCAACACACCATTTCAAAGAGATGCAATACTCTTGAGGACCTGCAAACACAGTTACATACAGTTGCATTAAAGGAACTCAGAAGAAAGGATCACACCATTAAAACAAAAGCATAAATACCTATGTACTGTTTTCTCATTTCTAGTTAACTTAGGACTCCTAAAACATTCATATTTCAGTTACCCAACTCACTAACTGTGAACTAATATTTCAAAATATAGCATCTTAACAAGTTCAACTGTCAGGCACGGTTTACTAAAAGGGTACACAGTTTCTGGATTAATAGGCTTCTCATCCTCTAAGTCCCAGTAAAATTTAGTTGAATCTGTTGTGCTTAGAAATGATCAGCAATAAATCAGAGGCATGTTTTGAGAAAACTGGCACATTCCTTTGTTGATATAGGAATGAGGCCACAACATTTCATCTTGACATGAAATTCTACACCCATGAGCCCACTACATTCCTTGCAGCATTTCATAGGTTATTATTCTTGATCTACTTCTATGACCTACTGAGATCCATTCCGTTAACACTTTATGGTTTTTTTAGACTTCCTGAGCCTCTTCTATTTGCTGATCCTTATACCCTCTGTCAATCAACATTTTTATACAAATTATATCCAAAATACCATGACCTAATTTTAGAAAACTTGAAGAAACATTCAGACACTGAATATTAACTCTTTGTTCTTATGGATTAAAGACTAACATTTAAGAGGAGGAGCCATAGCCAAATGAGTGATCATAGGCTTCTAAACACCTCTAATACTCTTTTTAATTAGCTGATTATAAATGTGAGTAGGAATGGTAGCACGGATGACAGATTTTCTAGGATGGTTTGTTAAAATGCAATATCTTGCAGAGGATGTCAGATAGGTGGAAATATGTAAAATAGAGAAATCAAAACTAATTATAAAAGATACTGGAGAAATGAGTGAGATACAAATTGACATGAAAGGTTAAAGCAGTCCCATTGCTTAAATTATGACCAGTGATATTTAATAGTTGGACTGTAGCCCACTGTCCTGAGCTAATCTAACAGTTGGGTTTATTTATTTATAAAAAAAAGACTTTGTTTAATTATTTATTAAAAGCTTGACTGCAGTCTCACCTGTAGCTTGTGCAGACACTATAGAAAAAAAAATGTTTGTAAGTAGTTTGTGTTCCAATAAAAACAATTTAGTGCATAGCTTAGAATGGCCCCAAACTATCAAGGCAAGTAAGAAAAAAAAATGATTGCGTAGCTGAATTTCAGCAATATCAAGAGTAGCCAAAATACAGAAGGAGAATGGAGCTTGGGGCAGGAGCAAGAAGGTCATTAGCATCACTTTACCTTTTTTTTTCAAGGGATCTGACAGAAGGCAGAGTCACTTTGCCATCAGTTAAACATGGATAGCACACCTCTTGAGAGCAACTCAGCAATATCTGAGAGTAAAGCCTGCCTGAGCTCTTACTTGATGAACTAGGTTTTCAAGCCAGACAGAACTGCATCCAGCAGTACTGAATCAGGTAGTCTAATCAGTGCATAATTTAGATAACATCTAGATATCTTGGCTATTTCAATTTAAATTAAACCTATGACTGTAATGCAGATGTACTGTAATTTATTCAGTGGTGAAGAAAGCAGGTGTGTTTTGTTTGTAATGTTCATTGCATGATCCCACTAATGAAGAATGGTTTTGTTAAAAGAATTGTGAAGGCAAATTTTTTTTTTTCCTATAGTCAGTGTTTTGTTGTGTTTGTCTATAATAATGTTGTTTTATTGACCATTATCAGCGGTGCCGAGTCCAGCTGGAGGCCTGTGGAAGTGGTGTCTCCCAGGGGTCAGTCCTTGGTCTGGTCCTGTTCAATTTATTCGTTAACGACCTAGATGAAGGGATGGAGTGCTCCCTCAGCAAGTTTGCTGATGATACTAAGCTGGGAGGAATAGCTGACAGCCCTGAGGGCTGCGCTACCATCCAGAGGGACCTGGACAGACTGGACAGCTGGGCGGCAAGTAACCTCATGAAGTTCAACAAGGGCAAGTCTAGGGTCCTGCACCTGGGGAGAAATAACCCTAGACATGCCTACAGGCTGGGGACCGACCTCCTGGAGAGCAGCCCTGCAGAGAGGGACCTGGGCGTCATGGTGGACGACAAGTTGACCATGAGGCAGGAGTGTGCCCTTGTGGCCAAGAAGGCCAATGGGATCTTGGGGTGCATTAAGCAGAGCGTCTCCAGCAGGTCGAGGGAGGTGATTCTGCCCCTCTACTCAGCCCTGGTGAGGCCGCACCTCGAGTACTGCGTGCAGTTCTGGGCTCCCCAGTGCAGGAGGGATGTGGAGCTGCTAGAGAGAGTCCAGCGCAGGGCCACAAAGATGATTAGGGGCCTGGAACATCTGCCCTATGAGCAAAGGCTGAGAGAGCTGGGCCTGTTCAGCCTGCAGAAGAGAAGACTGAGAGGGGATCTGATCAATGTATATAAATATCTCAAGACAGGGAGTGAGGAGGAGGGGGCTGGCCTCTTCTCAGTGGTGGCCAGTGATAGAACTAGGGGAAACGGCCACAAATTGAGGCACCAAAAGTTCCACAGGAACTTGAGGAAGAATTTCTTAACGGTGAGGGTGGCAGAGCACTGGAACAGGCTGCCCAGAGAGGTGGTGGAGTCTCCTTCTCTGGAGATCTTCAAAACCCGCCTGGACATCACCCTGTGCCACATGCTCTAGGGGACCCTACGTGTGCAGGGGGGTTGGACTAGATGACCTCTACAGGTCCCTTCCAACCCTAGCCATTCTATGATTCTATGATTCTATGATAATAATGTTGTTTCACTGTTTTGATACAGGAAGAAGCTGTGGATTATATTTACTAGCAAAAAGAAATTAATTGCCCAGAAGAACAGTCAGGGGAGTGTGCTGTATATTATCTATTGCTGTTTCAAGAAATATGCTTGGTTTGAGACAAGAACCTGTTTTATTATGTTATTTACAGTATCACTGCTTATTTTGGAACCGTGTTGCCATGACCAATATCCAGACGACACTAACTCAAGAGAATAAGGCTTTAATTATTGTCATCATTAAGTTTCTGAATCAGCAGCTCACAGTATAGTGATAATGCTCACAGTTTCATTGAAGCAACTACTAAAAGGTGAGCTCTGTTTCTTCATATTATAAACACATATTGCTGCAGGGAATTTCATATTCCTGAAGTATGCACTCTAGCACAGCATTTTCATTGTTGATAGTTATTATTTAACTGACTTTTTAAGCCATACTTAGTACATGTTATGCATGAAATCTTAACATATTTAATATATTATACATATGAAATCTTGGTCCCTTTTAATTCAACGACAAAGCCCCTCTAGAATTCATTGCGTCCAGAGCTTTGTCCTGATGTTTCTCTTCTGATTTTGCTAACACTAGCTCAAAAACTGCCCCTGCAGTTCCTGAATTTCAAAGTTTATATTCATTCTCTTTTAACTTTCATCTATCACATCACTACTTACATATGGCTGTGTGTTATAGAATGCCAGGTGCTCCCCATTTATAGGGGATATAGTTTTGAAGTGCTAGTATTCCAGCTGTTGACATTTTCAAAGAATATTACAGATTGGTATTGCAGCCCAGCAGCATCTTTTAAATACTAGAGCAAATGGGATGCACCAACAGCAGCGATAATCAAACAAAATGTTGACAGTGTGTGACAACAAAGATTATTCTTCTTTCAAGCCACAGAGATTTAATTTTGGAACCTAAGGGCACTTAAAACCTCTGAAGGGTCACGGTCTCTTAGATTTTAATTTCTTGCACACTTTGTGCATTTTTGCTATCGGTAGGCAAACATCAGCAGCACCTCACAATTTCTGTTCCAGTTACATTGACCCCTCAGTTCTTTGCATGTGCTAATCTAAAACTATTTTTTCTTAAATACTCTCCAAATAACTGTGTCTTGTCAACCTTGTACTTTAAGAAGGCAGACAAAATCCAAACAAGCAGTCAAACTAAATCTGTGGAGCTGTGGATAATAACAAAGGGAATGACACTGACTACGTTGATTTTTTTCTCCTTGCCGCTGCACTGAGCATCCTGCTTCATTGCTCTACACCTCCTAACCATAGGATGCATATCTGAGAAGTACAGATAAGATCATTTCAATAATTTCATTCTAATCCTGTTTTCTTTGTTCCTGCAATGAACTGCCTGGATCATCTAATGCAACACCAGCCATCAGAGACAACCATGTCAAATAATCCCTTTCATGAGCTTATCAAGTACTATTTTAAAAATATTTAGGTCTCGTCATCCTACTATTCCTGTTTTGCTGAAAAATATTACAAGTCTTTTCATTAGAAATTATCTTTTATTTCTCGTCCTTGTTTCATTCATAGCCACTTTCTATTCATTTGATCTCTTGCCCAACAAGAGTATTGGTAAAGAAGTTGAAGTGAAAAGCATTTAGTAGGAAAATGATCCATTTCAGTTAGGGGCGTTCAGTCTGTATGATGGCAGACTAAAACCTGCTCCTTAAAAGACTTGCAGTGCCTTTTCTATTTTTAGGACATTAGGATTAGTCAATGCAGATCAGTTTGTCCCACTTTGATGCTTAAAGTATAATCTGTAGGAATACAGATTATACTGCATGTGTCCGGAATCATGCACTTTATAGGTGAATGTGGCTTAGTGACTTATTAAATATAATTATTTCTTCTTCTAAAGGTAACATGTAGACTTTCTGTTTTCATATGGTCATCCTATGATCAATTAACATATCCAGTTCCTGCTCTTCATGTTAACAGAGGATATCTGTCTTTTGAAGAAACAATTCTAATTAGCACATAACTTGCATTTGTACAAGTAAATTTCATCTCTATTACTTAGAATTTCAAGATTGCACCATTAACATCATTACTCTGAGATGTTTACTCTAAAACCCACCTGTTGCCATCTTCCTTTTTATCTGTCTTTTTAATATCTTATTATACTCTTCTTGATTAAAAATAACTTCTTATTCATCACTATGTTGATTACTTTATAGAAGCTCTAGTAATGAAGATAGTGAAAGACAAATCCATGTTCTCTAAGAGAGCTGTAAGGTCAATCTAATACTATTTTGTTAAAGCGTATCACACACACATCAAGCCTTTTTCATTTGACTTAATTTCTATAATAATTATTTCTTTTGAGATTTATTCTAATTGCATGGCCAAGGTCATTCTGACAGTCCAGTATCTGCCTCAGTCATTTCTTCCCTTTCCATTCATCCAGGACATTTTCTGAATATTTATGTTTTTTTCCCTCAAGCCCCAATCTATTCCATAAAGATTTAAGTCCTAATAATATAATGAATTATCCCAATTTCCTAAAAGATGTTTCTCTTCCTTGAACTACAAATTCCTCTGAGTTTTAACAGTTCTGATTTGGAAAAATTCAAACATCTTCCATAACTGAGATGCTATTATTTCAGTTTAGCTAATTTCACAATAGCTACATATACAATGTTAGCAGAGTAAGCTTGAATCTGTAGGACAGGATATTTTATCTGTGGCCTGAAAATAATAAAGAAATACAGAATTTATTATAAAATACAGAAGTCTCTATTTATCATCTGTCCTTGAGACTTATGGAGGACCCTAACATTGCCAAAGTGAAGTTTCTTCTAGAATTCTTCCTCAAAGCAATTCTGATCAAAATAAGTTTGTTTGCTTCACACTGTCTGTTCCTATTTCTTCACAGTTTATCATTTCAACAATCAAAAAAGCTATCCTATCATCTCAGCTTATATTATGCTTTCTTGAATATGAAAAAGTTTTAAGTAAGTGACATATTACTGGATATTGCCATCAAACAAAAACACAAATTTTGGGGAAATCTATTGTGGTCATAACTGATGGTCATAACTGGTCAAAATTAATGATCCCATAAAGGAATTTTTACATAGAAATATAAACCTTAGAGTCTAGAGTTTTGAATATATGTATAATCGCAGGTAAAAACAGTTTCAAGTAGGTTTGAGAGAAAAGAATTATAATAAATCACTGCTGATTTCTTGCAGTAGTGTTGCAGCTCATAGAATTTGTTTTAAATCTAAACCCAAATATTTTTAGCCTAACTCCCAATAAGAAAATTGTTAGCAGAGAAGTTAAGCCAATAATGCAATTTACAAGAAGACACAGGGACACAATGTCTTCTTTGATCATTTAGTCAGGAATGGTTTCTTTCACCCACCAAGATAACTCTAAGCCAGAGTTAATAGAATCAAAGCAGGAGTCACTTGATAAAATGCTTCAGTGATGTTAGGACTAGTTATTCTAATGGTCCTACTAATATTACTGTACCAGTGTCCCCTGAGGCTGTGTATAGCACTTTAGACACCTGGCATCACTTCAGAGTACAAATATAACTCACCACAAATACTCAAAACAGATATTATTAACAGTGTAGTGCCTATTGACATCAATAAGCTTTCCCTCAGTCTGGGTATACATAACCCACTTCCTGCTGTGCACAGGATCACCCTCACAGTCCATCTGCTCCCTGCTCACAAGAGGATGAGTCCTCTGCTCTTCTGGCTCCCTTGTAGATGGGTCTGGAAGCCCAGGTAGCCTCCTGAGTTAGCAAGGATGGGCGTAGTGGGAATCTGGCCCCACTTGACTCTGCAGAGCTGCTGGTTTTAGGTCTTAGACCTTAGAGGGAAATACTCCCATTTCCTACAAGCTCCAGAAGAATTCTAAATCTTCTCATCTCTGAGGCTTCACTCCAATACTAAGTCACTAGTATTTCCCATGCTCTTGCTATCTTAGTGGATATACAATACAAAATGCACTACCTGATTTTGCAGGCACCTGAACTATATTTAACAGGCCATTGCAAGGCTCCTTTAACTGTGCAATTTAAGAGTCAGAGAGTTGCTAACTCTTTGAGGCCTTGCAAGGGAAATTAAGAAATGTTTAACTGTGGCTTCAAAATCCTATGTGCTGAAATACACACACCATCTGTGTCTGAGGTCAGACCAGTATAATCCTCACAAAGTCATTAGGCATCGTTGAAAATTCTTCAACCATCTTCTAACTAACAGCACTTAACTATTCCAAAATATATTTGATTTACCACTTTTCCCTTATCCATAAATTTTCCTTTTCACAGAAGTCAAGTAAAAATACCATGCTTCAGATAAGATCCATCCAAAGTGAGCTGCAATAAATAGGAGCGAGATTGAACATAGCCTACCCTCAGCTTATGGAAGCACTCAGGGTTCTTAATAAAAGCCATTCCAGCACAGGTGAACCACTGCCGCGCTGCAGTCAACAATGTACAATAGCTTCTTTTTATATGTACTATAGTTCTAAGAATAGTCTTCATGTATTCAAGCAGCACTATTCTGAGAAAGAGATCATCAACTATATTTTATCACTACTCTAAAAGCAAAGTTCATGCCAACCTATGAATAATACATCTACAACAGTATGAATAACATTCACAATAACAATAAATATAGTATAAAATATTAAAGATATCAAAAGTTTCCTTTTTCCATCCCACCAAATTAATCAAGATTATGTAGCATTTTTCTAAAAAATATCTTCAATAATGGGTGACATTAAGAATTCCAGCTTACTTTATTTCCAGAAATAATCATGCACAGTGTTAAAACACACATATATTTTGAATCAGAATAGCCTTTATAAGCATGTGAATTACAAATTGTATTTATTTTTTATTCTATTAAGATGAACTTATATTTTTTTAGTTAGTTTAAGTAGGCCTTAAACTAGGTCTCAGCCTCCTGCAACCTTTGGAGGACTAATTTACATGTCATTTCATGACTCTGCTTGTTTATTTAGATTATTTTAAATGCTACTTGTCTAAGTAGTATTTATACAGAAAACATAGTATACTGCTGTAGAGATGTAATATCGTATAGATATAGTGTCCTAGTAAATTATAATAATACTATGCTCTGGATCTATATTGTAAATTCTTTGCTACTGGGTGCAAATAAATGGTGATGTTCAATCTTGGAAAAAGATTCACTGAATATCTTTCAATAAACCAGATTGTAACTCTACATGTTGGTGTGAATAGGTGACAGTAGTGAATACCTTGGAGATCAGAGAAATCAGAAACAGCGAATAAGAGACAACTTGGCCTCAATAAGTCCATGGAAGAGGTAAAATGAAACTGATATCATCTTTCACCTATACAAAGAAAGTTCTTTAAAATGTCAACAGCAGCGCCTCCTTTTAATTCAAGGAAATACAGATAAAACCCTTAATTTTCCCATGAAGTGTTCTGCAAGGGTCATTATCTAAAATTGTATAGAGTATGCAATACATTTTAGAATCACTCAGTCTGAAGAATATTTTATAAAATCATGATAGTGTTTTTTTTTTTCTAAAGAAAACTTCTAAAATCTTCTTCTCAGACTTAATAGCAATATTTTCCAAGTGAGCAAAAGTATTTTCAAAGGAAGTGAGGAAATAGTGAAGTGAAAGTGAAATATAGTGAAAGGAAGTGAGAGTAGGCTCTCTCATTCCAGTCGTTTAAGGTCAGTTATAGATTGAATATACTGTGCTAGAAAAAAGCAATGTTTCCATGGCCCTCCTTCCTCCTGCAAAGAAAGTTGTGAGCTAATACTAATTTCTGTGTCATCAAATATGCATACATTTATCCATACAGATTTTTTGGTTAACTAAGTTAAGCACACATGTAAATTTTAAAAGGAGGAGGACCTTATGTTTCAGGAATGAAAGCCTGAAAAATTTAGTTAAAGAAATAAAGATTTCTTATTATATTTTTATTGTTAATATTATAAATATTTTAGCTTTCAGACTTTTCTCAAATTTATGTTTGAGATTCATGTTTCAGCCAAAATATATTTTCAGGTTCGTTTGAAAGATACATAGTTATATAGCTGGCTTTAGTACCCAGTACTAAAGTGGCTATTTGATCTGAAAGCCGTCAGTTTTACTTTTCTTTTGCTTTCATTTTACAGGACAAGATCTACTGTTTTGCTGTTATTAATTTTTATATTTCTTTCAGAGATTGCTTCATGCTGTTGGTGGATTATTTTTGTTTCAGCTGTTAAATTTAATGTTTTAAATAGAATATATTACATAAATTACACTAAAGTGCTTCTGGTGACACTTTTCTCACACACATAGGCAAAATATCGCTGAACAATTCTATTAGCTCTGAAAAGACACTTCAAAAGAGAGTGTAACAAATGCACTTCGTATACTGAGTCTTTGAACACTGACAATTGACAACATTTAGTGGACACAAGTGATGTGTATCCTTTGAACACCTCATCATTCTGCAGTGATAAGAACATATCCAAAGACTACTGCAGACTTTTTTTTTTTTTTGCTTTAACATTTAACAGTGGTGAAAGTGCCTTTGGCTTTGTTCATGCTATGCACTTTTAAGATTGGCATGACTCTTGAGTCCACTCTAAAATCCACTCTGTTACTTTAAAAGATGAAGACAGGCATGTCAGTTTTGTCAACACTGTCATGCAGCCCTTTTTGTCCTTGTCAGTTCTTCTTTCTCTTTCTCATATCTGCTCTTTATCAAAAAGGAAAATATATATAATAAAAGAAGGATCATGATAAAAGCATTACATTTCCGTCATGAAGCAAACACCAACAAGAAAAATGTGCTAGCTCATTAACTGTGTAATACAGTGAAGCTAGCTTCATTTCCAGGATTTTTGTCTTTCTTGTTATATTCTAATCACTTTTCATAGCCTTTGCTTTAACCTGCTGCTCTGAGCCAGATATTGTGTAGACACAGTTTTTGAAGTTCATAAATATTACATATATGTATCACATGTGCTTTGGTGACCTGCTTGGTTTTCTTTCTATCCCTTATTTCAAGGGATAGGCCTACAAATATTTCCTCATGTCTTCACAACATCACCAAAATGTGTCTAGCCCTGACCTAGCAGTTCTACACTCTTCAGTGCAGAAAAATGCTTTTGTGTCTCTCCTTGTTCATTTCTGTTCATTGAGCCTCCAGCCATTTAGCTTTGTCAAAGTTTTAATTTCTGTGTTGAAGCAAAACATGTTGATTTTTCTCCATTGCCGATATCCTGGGTCTTAGTAACACTTGAAAGCCAGCCTGCTCAAATGTATGTCCACAGCCACAGCTGTGTGGAGGAACATGCCAGTGCTGTGATGATATTGGATGCATGAGAGAACAAGCTACTTCATCTCTTCTTGTTTAACAAAAATGTAACAATCATTAATATAAATGAACTCAGAGCTGGCTCCTGGTGCAGTTTAACTTTTGTTATGAATTTTCTATGGTAGATGCACTTAATTTTAACACAGTCATTTTGTCAATCACCTGTTGGTCAGAACTGTAGAGTGATCAGAATATTTCTTCCAGATGTTAAAGTAAGAACAATAAACTCTTTATGCTATTCATCTAGTATTGACTAAAGATTATTACTGAAAGACCTTGCAAAATATCTGATTAATTTCCATGACTTAAGTATGATACTTGGACTGTTTAAGGTACTGTGCAGTATTATGCATCTCCTGCAGTGCTTCTGCAATCTTTTCACCCTGCAAGCAATATAACACTCTCTGGTTTAGCTCCTAGGAATTTATTACCTTTCTTTCATTATCTTAATTCATTTTGCAAAATAACCCTTTTCCAAACTTAGTTTTAATTAATCATTTATATATGTTACACTATATTTACCTTTAATGTAAGTGAACTAATTCACTTTGATTAGTACCTGGCAAAACTGGATTTCTACTACTGCTTGGTGATAAAATTTGTCATTGTCTGCATTTTTATCTTTTCCTGAGCATTATCATATACCAGCTTGACATCATTCAAGCTGCTCATCAGATGTATCATGAAACATCTTTCAAATATCTGTACTTTTAGTGTGCACCTATTCCATGTCCTACACATGCAGAAGTCTCTGCATTATCTTTTTTTTTTTTTTATTCTGAAACAACTGATTCCAACTTTTAGTTCTCACTGCTGCTTTTTTTCCAGTGTCTAGGATTTCTGAGATCAAAAATAATTGTCCTTTGAAATCCATAAGAACTTGGCAAGTATGTACTTTCATTCTGAAAGTACATGGTGGGTTTGTAAAGCTGAACTCTTTGAGTCGTAGTTCCTCCTTCAGGTTTTTATTTGCTCCTGAACACAGATCATAGATCTCTTTTCTCTCTTTAGCCTCTGCTTAACTTTTACCTCCTTCCACTCAGTGTTCCTAATGCTTTCTGCACATGAGGGTAGATCACCCTTGTGCTTTGGGGACGATGGCCTTGAAGATGAACAACCTGTCATGGGTCCTTATACCATTTAGAATGTGATTTGCTGGAAGCGGATAGCCCACAAGAGAACCTGCCTGCCAGATTACTGGGCAATCACAACTCGGCCCTCCTGGGAGGTCTTTATCCTGCTGTTAACCTTCTCACTTCCTTCAGCAGTTAAAACTGCATCATATTATGGTCACAACACCAAAGTTGCCATGACTCTTCAAACCCCAACCAGTTCTTCCACATGCTTGAACAGTAGACACAAAAATGCATTATCTAGTCTGGACATCCAAAACCCATGTCAAAGTTGTCAGTTGCACCTCTTGCTTGATCTTCTCCACGGTATCCTCCCAGCAAATATGAGGTAATGTAAGTGTGCCATAAGATCCAGGGAATGTTGGTTTGATGTTTCTCCAGGATATGTAAGAAACATGTTGTCCATATACCCCTTTGAATTGAAGTTTGTATCCAATCATTATTTACTGTCATCACATCATATTAACATAGTGTCTGAGAGTTCTGCATTGTGTTAGTGCATATAAAATACTCAAAACTCAGTCTAAATCTAAAAGAAGACAAAATCAATACAAAGAGATGGAAGAATATACAGAATTGATATAAGAAAATACTTTACCATAATATGTATTGATAACAGCATTAAAAACATACTAAAACATGTCAGATATTTTTGTTTGTTTGTTTTGGTATAATGGTAAAAGATAGTTTCAGGAAGGAATTTGAAAGAGAATAATTAAATAAAAGATACACATAGGAGGGTATTCAAAAGTGGGATAGCATGTATGGTATGGAGTTTCCATGAAAGGTAGGGACTTCACTGGCTGGAAAGATGCCAGCTGTGCAATGGCTGTGAGCATGACAGCAGGACCTGAAACAGGATCAATCAGTACACGTGAAAGGAGAATAAGGTGGCACTAAGCTAGGAAGAACTTCAAAGCTGCAGCTTTACTGGCTATAGAAGGGATATCAGTGAAGGGTTCCAGAGAAAGTTTAGACATGTTCAAAATCATAGCTCTAGAAAAAAAATCTTAACAGTAGCATTCTGAGTGAGTTTGAGTGGAAACAAATTTTATTTGCTAGGACTGCAGAAAGCAAGTTGTAAAAATGCAAGATGCAGAATCATCAACATTAAATATGGGTGAAGAGAATAGACTCATCCAGATCAAAAGTAAAAATTGGATGCTAAACATCAACAGGCAACATTTATCTTCCTATGCATATTCTTTGTGTGCAGATGCTATGATTTATCTAGATAAATCTTTGACTGTTAGGTGATATGGCTGTATTTGATGCACCAGGAAAAAATAATTTTAATCACTGTGATTACAAAGAGGTATAGTATTTATTATTTTGACTACTGATAATCATGCAATTTGTGGCATTTTAAGTTTATAGTGGGAATTAGAAAACAGTGGATGGAATACATAAAATAGCAGATACCTTGTGTAATTAATATAATTCCAGTTTTAATCACATGGAATAAATATTTCATCAAACTGGCTACAACCAACTCCCTTTTTAAGTATTTCTAAGTTTAACATCAAAGGTAATTTTGAAGTAAGGACTTTTTAGACAAAAAATAATCTGTAGCAGTCTGCAAACTTAGATTTTTTTCCTCTACATTATTCAGAATCAGTCTAAATGCCATTCAAATAAAATAGGTACATATATCCTCCCTATAAAGGCAGAGTATTTCATATATTATTATTTTATTATAATTTCAAAAGTTTTACCGGAAATGTAACTACCTGTCTGAGGTAATTACAAGGGATTAATATTTCTTTGTGCAACTAAAATATGATAAAATTGCAGCAATATTCATAGCAGAGAATTTATTTTATTTTTGTGAGAACAACCTTTTCTGTAACAGCTATGAAAAGTTCCAATGTGATTTCTCTCAACCCCGTATATAAACTGCTGGAGAAACCTGTTCATCAGCAACCAAGACTTTTGACTTTTCCCCGCCAGCAATCAACCAACTCTGAATAAGTAGTAACAAAACCCCACAGACCACTACATGGAATAGAAATACTTAATAACATCTCTGTAGACTCTTTAAACCATGGATGTGTGAGGAGTGATTTAGAAGCAAACTATCTAAAGAAAACAAAAATTATCTGAGGGAAATCCAAACTATCAGCTTCCCAGAAGCCAGTGAGCCAATAAGTATTAGACCTGTGTGTAAAGGGACCAACACTTATCTTCAGATATGTAGTTTGAAATGTTTGTTTGAGTGTACTTTATCACACTGATGGCATTTTCAGTAACATTACCTTGTTTATGATCTCTCATGTGACAAGATGCAGCACAACAGAGGAGGATGAGGTCTCAGCAACCTAATTCAAAATGTTTGGAGAGCTGCAAAACAACATAAAAAACTATATTCTGATGGTGATTATTATTTTTTGTGTGTATTTAGAGCTGTGGTTATGAATGGGGCTAGCTAGGTGAATATGTTCTGTGCAACCTTTGTATTTTTCATTTGTACTTTAATTTAAATGAGGAAAAAAAAAAAATTTATGTTTGTGAGTATTCCTACTTCGTTAGCAAGAAATGTTTGCCAAAAAGTTCACCTTTACCATGTTTCTAGAAGAAACAAACACATATACAATAAGAAAATCTCTTAAACTCATTTAAAGGTGCAGCAAATCTGCAAACATGCACTTACTCCTATTTCCTTCTTTTATTTTTCTCTGACATTTTTATTTCCTTCCTGTCTTACTTTACATCCAAGTGGCTTAGCATCTGTGCCTGCACAGATCCTTGGTGGGTTCAGTTTGCTGCCATGTAGGTGTGCATCTCAGGCCACAAGTTTTCCAGCAAGGCTGTTGGCTGTACTGTGCTAGCCCCAAATGAGGGTCAATGTGTCTGAAAGAGAGCAGGAGAGAACAAGACAGCTGTACCTAAGGCAGTTTTGCTGTAATGGATTTTGACGGCAGCCCTTGGTCAAAGTCTCCTAGTTCTTCACTATTTTATGAGCCAGCTCAGGGAACTGAGCCAATTTACAAAAAATAAAATACAACAAAATTTTTTTTGAGTGTTGCATTCTTTTGTTTTTTTTTTTTCCTGATAGTTCCTTGATTATACAGCTGCAGCATGAAACCATGCTGCAGTGGATGGTCAAGGCGAGCAGTGGAAATAGTGAAGGAGAAATAATTCAAGCTGGTAAATTGCCTCCTCAGCAGAGCACATCATGTTTCCACTAGCCTTTTTAGCTTCTGATTCAGAAAAAAAAATTTACATATTACCTGACTTTAGGCATGTTTTATTGACTACTTTGGGGTAAGTCTTATGAATATGCTTGAAAGTTTTGATGGATCAGGCCCTCAGCATCTTTTTGACATGGAAAATAAAAAGTATTAATGATTTCTTTTGCTGGAATTAACTTCTGATGATACTCTGTCTAGGTTCTGTTCAGAGTAACTACCTGGATTCAGCATCCTTTTTTTTCTTCCTCTCAAGTTACTCATTAATAAAATAAATAAAACTAGGCATATTACAGAAAAATAGTTCCCTTTCTTTCCAAAGATAAGCTCTCAAAACTAATCTTATCTGATTTAGCTCACCTGATTTAAAGTAAGATCAGTTTAACCTTGGGTAAAAAAAGTTACCAGGAAGAATAATCAAACTCCTGGAGATCATTTTACTTGGTGAAAAGAAACATGATAATGGCATAGGACTGGACATATTCATTAACATCTGTTCTTGCAGCTTGTCTTCGCTTGTTTGTCCTTGAAATTTCTCCCATTATAAGGAAGCTTTAAACCCTATTAGAAAGGGATGGAGCAAACACGTAAGAGACATTTTCAATAGGAAGGAAAGCAGAAACAACGACAGGGCTAGATGCCTTCAACCTAAAGCAATACAGGCCATTTGGCGGAGTCTTTCAGAAAAGCTGCCTTCCATTTACAAAGAAAGAAAGAATCATTGCCTGTGGCAAAAGGAAATGAAGATTTATTTTAAAATCTGTACACACACACACAAACATTACAGAGGAAAGCATTTCTGCTTTATGCTCTAAACATTTCTCTTAATGCTTTAAGTAGGGTATGGGTATATTTATCCTCTTCTCTTTCAATGCTCTGACCTGATTAGAAAAGCTTCAAATTTCTCAGTCATTCCTCAGTGAGACTGTCTCTGAGACTACACTATTTTAGAAATTTAATGATATTTCAAGTGGAATGAAATTTAAAATTAACAAACCCTGTAGACTAAACCTTTATTTTTTAAATGCATGTTGCATTTTTGTTTTTTAATTTAAATTTTATTGTAACATAGGGACAAATGGTGCCTACACCAGCTATTTTTCTCAGCAGTTGTTCTGAACCACAGAGCTTATGCTAACACAGCTCCGCTCTGTGTCCTGCTTCCATACCCCAGACCAGGAAAATATTAAGTTTTGCTTGACATACTTAACCATCAGCATCTGCTCAAGACCTGTTGATTTAAATTTAAAAGGTCTTCCTGTGAAACCTATAGCAAGAAGATGATCTACTTACCTAACAGGATTAATAAAATGTTGGTTATTTGCCTTTGTCTCTGAGTGCAGAATAATGGGTTTAAACCTTTTATGCAGGATCCTGTAGGTCAGGTTTTGGCTGCTCATGCCATCTGGAGTAGTTACATTAAAGCTGGAATGGTTTTGCACATACAAGCTACCAGCAGAGCTTTTTTTATCCTTATTCAAAAGGAAGAGAACAAGAACAAGTGCTTTACTGAGTAGGAACCAATATAAAGCCAGACTTCAGAGTTAATCAGCAAGACTTGCCACAGCCTCCTCCAGGAGATTGTAAGAGAAGTGATTAGTTCATTTTTACAAGCAAAGACTTGCTTAATCCCCATAGCCACATTTTTTTTCCTTATAGCTTGGTTTTGCTAAAGAGGTGTAGTATGGAAAATACCCAAGTCACTAGGTGCCACTGCTAGGCTGCAGCTAGACACTGCCTGAAAGATGATGTTACCACCTGAAAGGATGCAAGTAAGTGCAACCTCTATCCATCCTGATCCTTTCAAATTCCTTCTCTGCTTTGGCAACCAGGTAGCTGTGGTGCTGCATGGAAAACTGTCTGGCAAAGAAAATTTGTAGAGGAAAGAACATTTATCAAGAAACTCCCAGACTTGTAACTGCCCCATGGTATCACAAAAGCAAAGAACAATCATCATGATCTATTAAACTGTGTTTTACTTGTCTACTATTGATTTCAGAAACTTTGATTTTTGCTATTGTTCTGTAATAAGAAGACAGAATTTTCTCTTGACTCATACCAATATTCTTTATCTGATTTATTATGATAAGATTCTCCATGGATGTTTTAAGCCTTGTAACGATTGCACAACTTTCTTGTGCCAGCAGCTGCATCTTTCCTAACATGATGCTTATGCCTGGTTCTAAATGAATAATGTGCTGAATTTATATAAAATATTCAACAGTTTGTTGTATAAGAACTATTCGTTTTTTGTAACAGGAGTATCTAAAAACTGATTATCAGCTGTTTTTCTTTCAGCACGCAGACAGATGTAATATAAACTTTACTCTAAAATGGAAGCAAAATTATGAAGAGATGACATCATTGACTCACATTTATTTCTTGCAAATTAAAGAGGTCAAAGTCAGCAATTAATATTTAAACTGAATGTCATGAGGATAAATATGTAAATGTGTAAAATGTGTGTGTAGAAATTTCATCACTAGCTGTAAGCATTGCTGCAAATTCAACACATTTCATAAGTAATTTTAAAAATATCACTGAGAATATTGCTACTACTGTATGGAAAAGAAAGAAAGGAAAAAAAATAGATTGGATGTCATATTTTGATTTAATTAGCAGATTTTAAAAGGGCATTTGAGATGCCCTAAATGGGCATTTGAGAATATACTGGATTATTTAAAGATCTGCCTTGCATCTTAGAATTCTGAAGGGTTTATAAGAAACACTTTCTTAAAATTGGAAATGTTAAAAATAAATGTCCAATGTGCCAAGAAAGGAAGCAAATATTCCAGAAGACATTCTGCATATAATAATTTAGCTCATATCAAGAAAAGATCTCCTCTACCTAGTGGAAGTACTGATGCTATAGATTTACTTAAGCAGCTATAAAACAGAGCACTGTGGAGTGCATTTTTGATGAATATTTAAAGATCTGATTTGATTTCTGCACTATGTTATTACACTGAGAAACAACTTTCTTAAGCAGAGTTCTTATATGACCAGGATAATATCTTTTCACCCCAGAGAAGACTACTCCTGCTCTGGTGTATCTGGTCAAAGAGATAATGACCATAAGGTAGAGTAAGTCTTTCTTCAGGAATGATTAGAACTGAGACAATCAAAAGCCACTTCTACAATTATAGGACATCTAAAATACCTTTATAATCTGTGTGCAAAACAAATTGACTGCAAGTGATTTTTAAGTACTAGAATAATTAATTGAAGTCCATTTAAGTCTATATAAATAACATGGGAGAGAAAAATATAATTTCACTCTGCTCAAACTATCCTATTGTTTTTCTGTCTTGAAAAGCATTATCAGATCAAATAAGATGTTTTATTTTACACAGATAATACACTTAGCAGAGAAATATTATGAAATTTGAAAGGATGGGGTAACAATAGCACAGCTGTATAAAAAATACACAATGGTTTCAATTACTAATGAAAACTGAGTGTAAAGCTATCCTAGTTTGTTAGTTCCACTAGTTATTAATTAATTCCTTCATTTCTTTCTAAAATCATATGTTGGCAGTGTGGAATAGATAAGCCAAGGGCACTAGTGTATGTGTTATACTGGCATATTTGTGCTGGCAGAGTAAACAAGTGGAAATCAGTGGTAACTACCTAACCTTTCCTAGGCAATGTAAGGCATAAAATATAGGTTATAATTCTACCTATTTTTTTCTAACGGCATAACAAGTTGAAGCCAGTTCAGATGCCCTTCCACCCCAATGTGCTATTTTGAATAAAGAGGTATGTCTTCATCTTGAAGCTCAACAAATAGTTCAGTATTCATAATGGAGACAACAAGAGCAATGAAAAGCATGACTGGAGGCAAGATGCCAGGAAGACCCAGGAAGCCAGGAATATCTTAAGCCTGATATTAATAGAGAAAATCTTGGTAAATGTCACTTTCAGTGCAGCCCAGAGAAGAAAATCCCTTCTGGGGCTGTTCTGGGCAGCTAGGCAACAGTTCCCCCTGGTGACTGTGCCATCCTCTGACTGAGGTGTCATTAGAGAAAAATTACATAGCAAACGAAGAGTGTTATTTAGTTAGTTAGTTAGTTAGTTATTTTGGTTTGATTTTTGTTGCTAAATGCAAATGAGTAGCTGGTGCAGAACAGCAGGAAGAAGCTGCTTACAAAGGAATGAGGGGGAGACATCACACAGAAGCCTTTCTGTGCAGAAATCTGTGGGTCCAGAGCCTTGAGTAAGTCAACCTGGGCTAGGCGAATCCTGCTGAATATGTATCCTGCTTTATTTCTATATATCCCTGGCAAATGCCAAAGGTGATATTTTTGGGTTGGGGAGTGGCAGAACCTTAAAAAGACTACATTTATTGAGAAAGCAATAGATGTTCATCACACAGAAAGTGAAGAAAGTTTAGACTGCATCATATAGGTACATGGTATGTGGGGAAACCCATTTGCTTTTTACAGCTTCACTTTTTTCAAGCCAGAGAGTAAGACTGACCACAAAGGAAAGAGTGAGAAAGCCAGACATTAAAGAATAATTGCAATAATATGATTACTAGCATTTAAAAGCTCTTCAGGTTCCCTCAGATAAGGAAATTTGGTTTTGAAAATACACGAACATATAAGTAAAAGCTGCATTCAAAGTTGGTAGTTTCACTTTTAGATAAAGTAAACAGCGACTGAGAGACTGATCAATTGCAGTGAAATGAGAAAGTATCGTCATGGGGTAAAGCAAATATCCTGTTTTATACTGGAATACAGTACAGAAAATTGGATTCAAACTAAGTTTGGGAAGACAACATAACTAATCATCTTTTTTTTTTACATTCTGGCTAACTGCAAGGGGCAGTGACTTTTGGGTAATGCAATAACAGAAATGCACTGTCAGATCCTCCAGGTCAGGACACATGTTAGGAAAAATGAATGACACCATCCCAGGATTCTTTTAAAGATCGGAACTGCTTCCAGATGCTATGCACGTCTAGCATGCACCAGGTATAGTTTGTCAGAAAGTCTACCGGCTATACCTGGAGTGGAAGAGAAACTATAACTTAACTGGAAAAGCATTAGCTGAAAACCCTGAAGTTGGGCAGTAGGACAGAGATATAAATGTGGAAATTGTGCATAAAGCTGAAATTTGACACATCTGAAAATAAGTTTCTCAATAAGCTTTTAAGAATATGATAACAGAAATTCTGTAGGCACCAATAAAAAAAGGAATGTCATTTTATTTTGTGCTTTCTCAGTAAATATCACCTAATAGACTTGGTAATTATATTCTGTATCAGCCAGCTTCAGTGCAGAGAACTGTTCTTATATTAACCATTAACAATGGTGCAGATCACATACATCACATAAGCTTCTACTTAGATCAAGCATCTTAGAACAAGATCATCTATCTTCTGTCAAAAAGATGAATTATAGAAGTATAGAAATGCATTTATTATAAATGTAATAATGTAAGAAATATATTTATTATAAAGGTAAGTAGAGACTTATGTTGGGACTTCTGTTGGTTTAACTCAACTTAGAAGCTTGTTCCATTCAGACTCCCTATGCTGAGCAAGCCTTGTGTATTTTCACATACTGACAGTCTAGTTTTGATTCGAGTATCAGCTCAGAGAAAATTTGGCTATTGTGCTGGATTTCTTGTTTTTATAGCTGTCACCAAACTAGACTGTAATTTCACAGAACACTGTATTGTAAAGAAATTTTCACAGGGCCACAGAGTATCAGAACTATGAAATACTGATTTAAAAAATAAAATTATCAATGATTCATGCAAAACTTAAAATATATCTTTCCCTTTTACATACACATGGCAGTTTTTGGTTCATAGCTCCTGGATTGTGATGACCTTTATATAAGAAAAGAGAATTTTTATTTAATAGAAAGCTTGAATTTTAAGTGAAAAATGACCACAAGAAATTCTTAACATTTTCTTTTCTCAACCTATCTTGAGAAAAAGTGTCACACTTAAGCATCCACTAAAATAGAAGGTGAGATATTTTTACAACAGAGCTTTGCTCTACTGGGAAAAAGTTTGGGTTTGTAAAAAGTAATTGATGCAGAATTTCCTCTGTATTTAGTCAAGTGTTTTTTTCTCTTGGAAAGTTTGAGAAGAAAACCACCAAAATCGAAGGAAAAATTTTTGTAGGTGTATCTGTGTATCAAAACCCACTTGGACACAATCCTGTGCCATGTGCTCTAGGTGACTCTGCGTGTGCAGGACAGTTGGACTAGATGACCTCTAGAGGTCCCTTCCAACCTTAAGCATTCTATGATTCTGTGATTCTATGATTCCATGATCTTGAAAAACTCTTTACTACCAATAAGGACAATAATTAATGCCTACAGGTTGTTAACTTAAACCGATGACTTTTAAGACAACCTGAATACCTCTGAATACTCTGTAAGTGCTATTGACAAGCTCTCTAGAGCCTATAATGAGATCTTAGATTCCTACATCTAACTGTCTTCATAGGGAACTAAATTCCACCTCATAAGTCCATGAAATGTGTATGTACAAGTGCAGATGAATGCAACTGCAGATGGAGAACTGTGGTATATATGCTTATCAAGGCTTTGCCAGTAGGCGTATTCATCATACTTAGTCATTAGTCATTCACTTTGGTGAATGGTGATGTACTCAGGCGAGCTACTGCAGAAAAGCATTCAATGCTTTTTTTTTAAATGCTAATTTCAAATAGTCTTAGAGCCCTCCATGATGGAGACCAACAGGCATTATCTGTATGCTTCAATGTGTGCTTTAACTACCATGCTAGATGGAGAATCTGGCCACTATCTCAGACACTCGCCTAGATAGCTCTCTCTCCAGAATTTGCTAAATTGTAAACTGTAGTAATGGTTTTAGAAGAATATGGATTTATGGCCTATCAAAACTCACTCTTCTCTTAGCATAACTGCAAGACTGTCTTGACATGACTGCAGACTGTCTTGGCATAACTGCAGGCCGTGCTGATTCTGCAAGGCTACAAAGATACTGCGAACAAAGAGGTAAAGACACAGAACAAAGAGGTAAAGACACTGAGGACAAAGTAGCAAGGAACTTAAACTGTTGAAGTCTAAGAGGATACTTAAAACAAAGAAGTAAAGAACTCAAACTGTGGAGCAAGCAGGAAAGCAGGAACTCCAAATATGGGAATGCATGAGCTCAACAGGATCACCTGTAGTCCAGTGAGAGGGATGCATGAACAGATGCCTTTAGCCAATCATTATGTTAGTGCGCGCATGAACAGTAGTATGTAACCAATCAAATTAACTGCTGAGCTGTGGCAAAGCTGACTCTGCAATTATTATAATATAAATACTGCTTTGTAACACGAATAAAGGGATTTCTGCTTAATTCATATTGAAGCCTTCAGGAGTTGTGACTTGCGTCCCACAGTAAACAAAGATGTGTCAGAATAACAAAAAATATTCAGAAGAAATATTCAGCCTGCAGCTGCAGTAATGATCATATAAGTATGAATATTTGTACTGAGATAAATGAGTTAGAAAATAGTGTATAAGTAGCTTAAAATAATCAATAGCAGTGGATCATACATGTGCTGAAATGGTGACGTAGGACTGTAAGGCATCTGGATTATAAAAAAGTTGTTAGAATGACAGTTTGAGCAGTCTCACTAGATCTGGCTGTTCCAAGGACTCTTGCACTGGAGACAAGAGCCACCATCTGGACAGACTGACCATCTTGTTCAGGAGGTTTGATCTCCCATGAGAATATTACTATCAAAGCTCTCAATAAATCAGCCTTTTTTAACAATAACAAAAACAAACAAACAGAAACCAAAGTCCATGAGTATCTGCTCAAAATTTCTTTATCAACTCCAAGAACAAAAGCTTTATATGCAGTGCAAAGTACATAACTTCAAGTAACAAGACAGTGGTATTCACTTGGATAGACAAGGCTCTCCTGAAGGCTGGCTACTGGCTTCTCACAAAGAGAACTTAAATCATCCAGATGCCTTGTGCTGGCTTCTTCAAAAGCTTTAATTTCCTTCTGAAATAGGTGTTTGTTTTACAGCTAATTTATTTGAACTGAAGTTAACAAAGTACATTTGTAAATATCCACATCTTGAAATATTTAATTTGTGTTATGTCTTCTTAAGAATCTTCTGCTGTAAAATAATTAAGAAGAACAGAGTAAAACTGTGATGATCCTAGTATATTTTTAGTTAAAGGGTGGTGTTTCTCAATCTGATATTTGACATTTATATATCTTAAGAGTCAACAGTTATGTGAAAAAGCAGTAGCCACTGTGCCAATTTTTACTTGAATGAATTGAGATACATGCTAGGAGTTAGAGCACTATATGAATGTGTCTTTTTATATGCTACAGTGTATGCCTCAGAAATTTTACAAAAATTATGCCATCTGGTTACCCATTTGCTCATTATCAGCCATACAGTGAAGGAGAAAAAATGTAGTTTGTTCAGCTTCACTGGATTCAAACTAAATCAAAAGTACAATTTGTTTGATCTAGTATAGTGAGAATTGTCTGCTGGGATTGATTAAAGTAAAAATACAGAGTGCTACATTCCTAGAGTATATTTCATCATCAAAGATTTAGTTCTTTGAATATAATATGAAGATAAAAGATAAAACCATTGTGTCAGTCTCTAAATCCTTCAAACCAATATTTATAAAAATTGAAACGAGTGAAATGAATGAAGATGCCTGTAAATTAATTTACACACATAATAAATCCTGTACACTGGAGTGTCTAACATTCTTTGACAGAGTTAGGGATTTTATTACCAAACCAAAATGTTGTTCAAGATGCAAAAGATACAGAAAGTCTTCAATACATTTTATATGAATAGCACAGAACAATTAGGCCACATACTATCCATGGCTGAAAGAAACTTTTTATTGACAAAAGTAAGAGATTAATTACTCAACAGACATAGATTTCTAAAATTCCATTGAAAGTGAAGTAGCTACAGTCTAACAGTGGATAATCAGATCCATGCCTATATTTAACATATAAAATTATTTTGTTTTATTGATTTAATCCTTTCAAAGAATCACAGAATCACAGAATGGTTGTAGTTGGAAGGGTCCTCTAGAGGTCATCTAGTCCAACCCCCTTGCTCCAGCAGGGACACCTAGAGCATGTGGCACAGGGTGGCATCTGGGTAGGTTTGGAAAATCTCCAAAGAAGGAAACTCCACAATCTTTCTGGGCAGCCTCTTTCCATTCTCAGCCACTCTCACAGTCAAGAAGCTTTTTTGTCAAATTCAGGCAGAACTTCTTGTGCTTCAGCTTGTGACTCTTGTCTCTGTCACTGGCTATCACTGAAAAGAGTCTGGCCTCATTCTCTTAATACTCTGACATATTTGTGCATACTGGTAAGATAACCTTGCAGCCTTTTCTTCTTTAGGTGGAACAGGTCCAGTTTTCTTAACCTTTCTTCCTAGCCTTTCCTTCAGATCCCAAATATCAAATTCTTAAAACTGGACTTTTGTATTGTTGTTGTTATATGAGTCTGTTTTGAAACTGAGTTTCCAAAGTAGTTAGAAAAACTTAATGAAATACTTCTCAATTTTATAGTTAGATTATAATATTTTAGTTAATATTGAATTCACTTCATACACATGTAGGCATCCAAAAGCTGCTATGTCATCTCAGCTAGTTAAGGTTAAATAAACAAAACATCAAAAATGAACAACCACAAATAAATAAATAAATAAAAGCAAAACCTTCTTGTTATTTTTGGTCTGTTAAAAAACATGACTTAATAAATTATTTGGGACTCTTCCTTAGAAGTAAATTTCTTATCAGGTAGGGATGACAGTATTATTTTCCTCCCATTCCTTTCAGCACTGCTCTGAGGACATCTACCTGGGCCGTCAAAGGCTAATGGCTTCCTCACAAGTTAGTCTTTGCTCTTCATGGTGCTCTGACACTTCAATAGGACAATATTCTCTTTAGATTTGTTCATCTTAAGAGATAAAGACTTTCTCTTTTCCCTTCCCCCTTCTTCCCATGAAAGTAAATCCAAATAATACTAATGTCTCTGTATCAGAAGCTGGGGAAGGGAATGAAAAATCAGCTTGTTGCCACTTGAATTTATTTAAGACACAGAAGAAGTATTCATGCTTTTGAATCACAAATTTAACTCATCCCTTGCATGCTATTAACGATATATCTCCATAGGAATCTCCTCCAGGAAACTATTAGCCATTCACTCAGCTCATCCTGTTCACCCATTTACTATCTATAGATTTTACTGTAGGCTACAAAGTCAGGGGTGCCCTTTCTTCCTTTTTTTTCTTTCCATCTCTTCACTCAACTTTCTTTTTTCCTGTTCATCAGAATAATTTTGAAAAAAGAGCCAAGCATGTTGAAATATTATTTTTTTTCCCACTAAATAGAAAAAATATAATGTCAGTCTCTAAAAGGCAGAACTCTGCCACAAGCTTTGGTGGAAAACCGGCAAATATATGACACTAGTTATTTTCATCCCACCTCCTGACTGTTTCTTACATCCATTTTAGTTCACTCCTTACATTGTAAGCATTACTATGATTTCTGGACAACAAAGGACAATGATTTTGTCCTGTTTTATTTGACTAAACAAAGCCAAATTATTTTCAAGATCAAATGAATTTCGTCATTTGGATTTTATTGCATGCCAAGATTTATGAAGTACTTGAGGAGAAAAATGAAACACTTTTTTAAAAAACTTTGAATAGAAAGTGCTTATTGATTTTTTTTTCAGTGGTCAAACACAGCAAAGGCATAGGATAAATGTTCTTTGATTTTATCAATTTTCCAATTTCCATTTAAAAATAAACAAGATTTAATTTTCACATCTTGCCACAAATATTAGTCACTGGACATATTCGCCACTATTTTAACAAATAAACCCACTAACAATAGTTTTGGGGAGGCACAATAGAAAGAATATGAGAAATATTAATTAATCCTTGCACTGACTACATTTGAAATTAGTGAAAGCCTGAAATGCTACAAATCTCATTTCACAGCTTTTAAATATTCTAATTCATTTCCAGGCAATACTTGCTTAATACAGACGGGATTGTTGTTGAAACCATGTTTGTGATTTGATTTTTATGTAGTTTTTGTCAAATCCTATTCACAAATTAGTCTTTGCTCTTCATAGTGCTCTGATACTTCAGTAAGACAATATTCTCTTTGGATTTATTGGTTTTAAGAGATAAAGACTTTCCCTTTTCCCCTCCCCTTTCTGCCCATGAAAATAAATCTAAATGATACTGCTATGTCTGTATGTCAGAGGCTGAGGAATGGAATGAAAAAGTAGTTTGCTGCCACTTGAATTTATTTAAGACATAGAAGAAATATTCATGCTTTCAAATCACAAATTTAACTCATCCCTTGCATGCTATTAGCAGTATATCTCCATAAGAATAATTCAGCTGAACACTTCATGGAGAAGTATGTTTTCATTTTACAGAGGAGATAATAATGAGAAACATTTTTTATTTTTTGTACTGTCTTTCAAAACTTCTTAAAAATATTTTAATCTCAAACATACCAACAAATTCCAAACAAATTTCCCACAAGAGTAAGCACTATTCAAGGATACTCTAAAATACATATTTTGCTTTTGCTATTCTTTATTCATTCCAGCAGAACATATATACTGCTTTTGCTACACTGCCTTGCAGTAATGTCTGTGAGACACTCTCACTTTTGCTGTTTAAGTGCTGCCTGCTATAGTCTAGGCTAGTTAGTTCTGTTATCTGACACTGTGTTCTGTGTTTAAATTTTCAATATATTGCTTGGATACTTAATGAAAAATTGCCTAGAAAGCAACAAAGCAAACACTTCTGCTTTGTGGATCAGTGCTGTGCTATAACTACATGCTAATGCTGCACAAAAGTAGTATATCATGCTCAAAAGAGAAATGTAGCTGTAAGGCTGGCATTTGGAAGAAAGAGTGGTACCATTAGGTGAAGACAACTAATGGAGGCATCCCCGATTAATGCAGAACTTACCTTGAATTCTCTCCAGTTGGCCAACTAGAACTTTTTCTGGGTATGTTTGCATAAAATAACTTGAAGATATCATCTAGAAACCAAATCCCCCTTGGTAAGCTGAGCAGCAGCACCACCCCATATCTAAATGCTGGCAGGGCTGTTGGAGGCCCTGCTTCCTTCTGACACCTGGTATTCCCTGCTCTGCTGATATTAGCAACTTCTGCAGTGACAACCACATGCTCCTGCTAAGAAAGGGCAGCCACAACATAAGCACCGTGCTGAACTGAGTCTGTAAGCAGAGAGCAGAAGAGGACTCCCTTCACTAGATGACAGGTTCCCCTCCTCTAAGGCAAAGCCGCCTTTGCTTTCTTACTGTATCATGTTCTTGGGGTCATATATGTCACCTGAAATCTTTCAGAGGAGGTCTTCCCTTGGAAGTTCAGTTCCAAGTTAAAAGATACTTCTCGCCATGACCCAGGGAAATAGCTTCCGAGTGCAACTGCTTGATTTTCTGCCTGCCTCCAGGAGTTTGTTCCATGGAGATGCTTTTCCAGGCACCTCTTGAACTAGAGAGGACTCACTGGCTCCTGTGTCAGCAGCGAAAATGTGTTCTGCCTCTGATTCCTGTAGGAGAAGAAAGTATTCAGACCTCTAAGAGACAGAATGAACAAGCTACGATGATGGCTAAGAGATATCATGAACAAATGTAAAAAACATTTTAAAATATTATGTATTTGAATACAGATTATGTTTTGCCATGTACTCCTCGAGTCCCTTTAACCAAATGATTCTGTAGAAGCAGCACAATGATACATAGAGTCTCAGGTTGTGGGGGAAAATACAGATAAGTAAATGATAGATTCTAAACTTTCGTTCTAAGCTTTGCAATATTTTTTAAGTTATGATGAGAAAAAACACAGTAATTCCAATTCTTGGATCACTGGAAGGACAAAATGCATCATGGTAGATGTATCTTGTCATTGCTTATTGATAAAAAATGCCATTCATTTACCTACATGGATTTTCAGGAATAAGATTTTGCAAAGGGTAAATTTTAATCATACTGAAGTCAAGTAACAGGATATCAGAAGCTCAAAGGAAATAATAATTTTGCAAACAGCTCTTTAGGAAACACTTTCAGTCCCTTCTTTTGGTGCTTATTTAGTTCCAAATATTCCTCTGTCTTGGCTTGTGCTGTCTACAGCAAAATAAAACTGGATTGGGATATTTTTTAAAGCCTAAACTTTTATGTGCACACAAAGAGTTCTGCTATTGCTTCTCATACATTCTTATTCTATTTATAAAGTAACAAGTGCAAAGTAACAAAATCATGAAGTCAGCTGAAATGTTACACTTTCATGAGATCATACATTTGAAAGTAAAGCCTAAAAAACTTGTAATACCATTGTCTCCACTAACATACTTTCCCATGAAAGAAGGTAAAGGAAATCTGTCTTAAAAGGGGCAAAAAAAAAAAAAAAAAGGTAGAGAGAGGAAATCCACCTACATGCCCTTTTTTTGTTAATCCCACTGAAGTTTTATCATGACTGTCCAGGTCTTCCTGACACAGTTCTCTCTTCAGGCAACCATCAAAGAGTCAATTTACATAGCATAGCTCTCTCTAAAAGTTGCATAAATAAACAGGTACAAAAGCACTATTAATATATATAGATACAACAGTATATAGATACTGTTATAGATCTACTGTTATAGATACAGATATATAGATGTTAACATAAATACAGCACTATCAACTGTGTCATAGTTTGTCCAGAATTGTCAGTGAAATCTATTGCAGGATAGTGATAGGGAGAGAGAGGAAGAGGAAGAGGGAGAGGACAAAGAATAGAGATGGGCGATGGAGAGGAGAGCAGAGCAGAGCAGAGGAGGGGAGAAGGAGACGAGAGGAGAAGAGAAGAGGAAAGGGGAGGGGAGGGGAGAAAAATAAAGAAATAGAAAAGTAAAAAGCTTTCTTTTTTGAAAGCTGTCAGAGGAATATTTCCATTCAGCAAATGGTGCATACCTTGGACGTTTAGTGAAGAGGATTTAAATAGACTTAGAAAAGAATATCTTTCTAAGTACCTGTAGGCTTTACAATTCTTAAACATATTTGATTTAATATTAATACAGTATGTTTTACTAGATGATTTATTTGATGTAGTAAGTAATTTACTTGATCCGGGATCTCCCACATAATACATGGCATACCTGCTGTGGCAGACAATATATCTAATTGGAAAAATCTATCTGAGGAAAAAGCCAAATCCTATAGCTTCTTTGCTCTTCCATTTTTTTAATAAAGATATGTCTTATTACATCACAATGTATTAGCTTCTTTTTGAACAATATTAAGTGCAACATTAACGTGTGTTAACATAAAGCAAATCCAGTTCAATATTGAAAAGAAAAAATAGGATAGAAAATCTCTACAAATATGCTAGCATATAAACCATTTAAGTATATTTAAGTATGGTAAGATTTAAGTATGCTCCTCTTGATAAGGGATATTCACAGTTAGGTATATTTTAACACTGCTCCTATTCATGAAAATCACATAAATTTTTAAAGTGCTGTGAATCCATATTAATATTCTGTTACTACTTATTTGTTAACAATAATGTCATGCAGCCAAAGAATAGAAACACTGTCAGGTATCCATTCTCAGGTATTTTAGAAATCTACAGTTTACCTATAATCTGAAAATTGTCATCCAAACTATTTAGTTAATATTTTAGTGTAGGTAATACATTTATAAACGTCAGGAAAGATGTGAAAAAGATGGACTTAAAATGTTCTGTCTTCTTTTGAGGTTCAGTGAGAGTTTTTCAATATATGTTGGTATTGTGTTACTTTAGATGATATATATATTCATACATGTATTTTGGTTTTTGAAAATAAAATTGAATGGAATATCAAAAATTGAAAGACTTGCTAAACTTTAAATTATATTTCATTATGAATCACAAAGAAAACCAGAGAGCTTTCACAGAAGAATATTTTGCAAAACATACTTCTAGAATTATATGAATTCAGTGGATCAAAAGCATGCAAGACAATGTGTGAAGGAGTTCTAACACTATTTGCACACTAAGTGTAATTGGAAAGCATAATATGTCCAATGCTGCACCTTTAAAAACTTCAATTTTTTCACAAATACATTTTTATCTAGTGAGATAAAAACCAAAGTCACTTCTTTTTTTTTTTTTTTTTTTTTTTTTTAAACTGGCCATAATTCAGACTTTGTGCATTGGCTTGAAATTAAGAATTTCTGCACATGCAGATGGGTAAATAACAGCTTAGATTCCAACTCATTATTTATCTTTATTCATGAAAATACAGTAGTTCAAACCTGTAGCATCAATTCCTTGCTATGTATAAGTCTAAGAAACATCACCTTCTACATTCAGAATAAGTGGAATACAGGCTATGAGATCAATAAATACATTCGATGTGCACGAATGGATATATGACATTTACTGTATTTTACTTGCAGAACCAGGACATTCAAAGTCTTTAGCATCTATAAATTTATTCCTTTAGCATGGTACCATTAATTTTGAAAGAGTGGTACGTGCGGTGCTTAAACTTTGGTCTCCATTGATTGGGGCTTACAACTGAACCACTTTTGGAAAAACAGCTGTTACACCATCATGCCTAGAGCTGTTATGTCTAGAGTCAGCACTCACTCAATGATCAAGTTAACACACTGAAGCAGTAGATTTAGATTCCCTAAATACATTCTCTCACATAAAACCGTAATGAGCTTTAAACAAGATAGATACTTCTGAGAAATCAAAATTCTGAAGAATGCTGACTAAATCGTGTCACTACATTACATTTCAAGACTTCCATCAAAAAGAAAATATTCGGACATTATTTAAGATTTGAATTTGTTCTGTTGGGTAAACTCAAGATGCTTCTTTTCAATACAAGATACAAAGTTTCAATATATTCATCCTGGTGTAACTGTCTCAAAGTAAGGACTCCTAGAATCCTTATTATTATTATTATCCTTTTTTTATTATTGTTGTTGTTGATGTTGTTGCTACTGTCATTTTGAAATCAATACCCAGTTTGTAAATCCATTGCTTGGCATATCTCAGATTTCTTGTTCATGCTGTTTGATAGAACTTATATTGGGGTACTTCAGTGGATTTTAGTACAAACATGGTAGTGCTAATTCTGTTGTAATTAAAGTTCTCACTAATACTAAGAAAATTAAGAATCAATCATATTGAGGTCACAAATGTGATCGACACAATACATTCAAATGAACAGATGATAACTAGTACAGTAGACAACCAAATAAAATTATGAGTGTCATTCTCCAAAAGGTTTGCAAAAGTTTTGTTTTGGAAGTATGCAAGGTAGTTTCCTTTCAAACCAATACCCAGTCAGAGGAGTAAAAAAACATAATAATTAATGGGTGAAATGCACAGTAATTCATTGAAACTACGGTATGTCCGCACTGCACAATAAAATAGTAGCAGAGTTAATTAGACCTGAGTATCTTACCAAAAGATTTATTTTGTTGCTGTCGTGTAAGCTATCTCTGGCACGTCCACATAGCATCGTATTTTGCTGTGTAACAATGTCCTAACTCCTCTCCTCTCCTCTCCTCTCCTCTCCTCTCCTCTCCTCTCCTCTCCTCTCCTCTCTTGTCCTTTTCATCATAATTCTAGACACTAGTAAAAACATTCTTTAAAAAATCTACTTAGGACTCCTGTGCTCTTTTGTTTGGATTTGTTATTCCTTATATCATGCACAAGAAAGTGACCCCATCTGTCAATATTATCTTACTCATCTTAAGTATAACTTTAGCAGTGATTCTTTAATATAATTTAAAAGGCTGGAAATCCTCACAAAAATGAAACCTTTTGACAAGAAGTGTTTTTTACAGGCCAGAGGGTTAGCCCATCAACTTGCAGTTTCCATCTTTAAGAAAATGTATTCTTCATAAAATTCCTAATCACAGTCAAATTCACTCAGGCAGAGAATCTAGCTGACACTAACCAAGCACACAAGCAGCTCTCCTACATCTTATTGAATAGTCATATGACTATTTGCCTTCTTTGCAATGACTGTTTGATCACTAAGAAATCATAAATGCACCTCCCAAAACTCTCTATGAATCTACAATTATTGTATAGAAAAGTCTGCATTTATCATGGCAAGTGAAACATCCAAAACATCCTTTCAGGTTGTCAGAATGGCCTGTTCAAAAAGCTACTCTTTCCTTGCTAAGGAGATTGATCAAATATTAATTGTGCCTGGATTCACATTCAACAAGCCTTTTTATAATGTTTTGGGAACACAACAGAAAATAATGTCTTTTTATTCTACCTCTTGATCCTGACATTAGATATATATACATATGAAGGATATATATATAAGCATATATATGGAGAATTAAGTAACACTTCTGTTCAGCTTTACCAAAAGCTACCCAGACCACTCTTTTTTTCCTTTTTTTTTTTTTTCTTTGTCAGCTTGAATAATGGAAAAAATGGAACAATTGTCAAACAATGTTGAACAATGGAAACAATTAAACCGTGTCCCATGACACTGTGCCAGCAAAACAAACGTCACTCACAATTAAATCAATGAACCTGGGATACTCACTGAATATGAAAACTTGGCCCAAGTTAATATTTATAATTCTGACATTAGGTCTAAGGCAAAGTTCTTAGCATTCTTGGTGAAGCAAAGAGTAAAGCAGAAATTCTCAAGTTCCCCTAAAAATCTCCAGATGAATACTTTTAATATATCACCCTGCTTTCTAATAATTTCCAGTATTTCAGAAGGCTGATTAATCTATTTAAGTATTTGAGCAACATCTGGCTGAGAATTATATGTCACTGAAAATCTCATTAAGTGAATCATATTCATATTGGCTTATATTACATGTAATAGAAAAAATAAAATTTCTTAATTGTTTGGAACAATAAGAAAACAAATACAGATATCTTCTCACTGTGCTCTGTTCCAAAAAAGTGACAACCTCTTCTCCCTACTTTCAAACAAGAGACTCTCCGCATTCAAAAATCTCTTCTCTTCTTGCAAATTGGATGTTCCTATGGCCTCGTGTCAATGAAATAATCCATTTTACTGTGTAATTGTGTTTGATAGGCTATACTTCACACAGTCAGATTTTTCTGTCCCGCAAGCAGTAGTAAGCTACACTATGGCGTTGTTTTGCTGAAATCAATGGTTGTATTTGTAATATAAAATAATAATTAGCACTGGCAAAGCTTTCAAAAGCTAGGGCATAATGACTAATATATTTATTTCTAATACATTTACTTCTACATCAATGCCTGTCGACAATGCATACATTAAAAATTATCCTTTTTAATAATAGATTTTCTAGTTTGAAAATGAGTATGCTTCGCATGCTTACTGTTCCTGAAAAATAGTCGTTCTTTATATTCCTGACATGGTCTCAGAATTATTTCTTCTCTGCTGAGAGACAGAGAGTTTAGCCGTTAGCTATATAAACTTTTACATCAATGATGTTAATATTCTCCTACCAATGCAACTAAGAGAGAATATGCTTTCATTGACATTTCCCTTTGAAGTGAAATCCTAAAGCTTTAATTTTTATTAATGCAAATCCCTGCTAAAAGCTACCTTATCCCTGGTCACATAAGAGGCAATATAAGATCTAAAGGCAGCCTCACTTGCAAACTTTAATATAAAGCAACCACTGCCTACAACCTTAGGCTGTGATAATAGCATCTTTAATAATGTAGAGTAGGTAGGGACAAACTGCTACTTGGGAAAGAGACTTCCAAAGAAAATCCTAAACTTCAGGAGATGGTGAAATGATGTCCAGATGCTTTATGTAATCTGTTCTGTAAAGCACACAAAAGGCCAGAAAGCTTCACAAATTTTTTTCTGATTGCCATGCAAAACCCATAGAAAAATATAAAGGGTTAGTGAAATGTGCATAGAAACAAGAATTGGTATTGCTATACTGTTTGCCCATATCTGCTAACGTAACCTCCATGCTTTGTGCTTTTATGGAACTTTGCTAATATGAAAGGCCACATATACATAAAATAGTAATGGTAGACTGCATTTGAACCTCTAAAGATCATGATTTTATGTGTGTATATATATGCATGTATATATATTGAAGTACATATATATATGAGTATACATGCATATATAAAAATAAATAAAATTTATTTAATCATATCAACTGAATTCGTCAATGACTTTATCAGCTGCAGACCAGACCAATTTAAAGGTACTGGTAGAGGAAACCTTGGGAAAACTCACTATTTTTCTAACTAGTCACAATCGTTTACCATATTCAGTCAGCTTGGAGTATATTCAGACCAATTGCTTATCTGATTATGAAGAGCGAAATCGATACACCAGATTTACCTTTCCAAATGATGAGTGTTCCCTTTAGCATCACTGGTATCAACAGAGTACTGGAAGCAGTACATATTCATCTGTGCACATTATGCCTGTAAACTACTTTTGTAGTTTATACAATGAATGAACTACATTCAGGCCTTGTGAGCATGGCTGAATTCATGATAATAGAATAACTACTGTAAATTGCCAACAGTTGCCTATGTACTTGTGTTTAGTGCTCATCTGATCTACACAGTTATTCTGCAGGAAGAAGAGAGCAATGTGTTTTTTTTATTCTCTCATGTATACTTAGAGGAGCATTGGCACAATTTCCAGTATCTCACAGCTTTTCCGCAGATGTTGCTGCATTTGATTTCTCTATGGTGTATGGTCTATACAGTGCTCTGCAAATGAAAATTCGTATTAAAGTCTTTTAGAGAAGTAAGATATTTTGAGGTATTTGCACACCATCTACTTGGTGGAAACAGAACTTTTGATATTTCTTTTGCAAGATATAATATGCAAAATATGACCATATTTGAAGAAATCGCTGTACATTCAAAATGTTGGTAGCTACAATATAGCTCATGAGACTTAGAACACATCTAGTTCATACACAACTCTTGCTTTGCTTTTTATTTCTTTATTGTTTTTGAAGATACAATTGAAAGAGTACTTTTGAATCATATGGTCTTGATTTGTCCTTAAAACAGAAGGATTTTTTTTTAGCACATGTTGAATCAGAAGAATGGACCAAATATAGATTGAATTTAGAAAAGAGAAGGGGAAGGGGAAGGGGAAGGGG
>PTEX01000105.1:2465944-2484313 GCA_003342815.1 Eudromia elegans
GAGGGGAGGGGAGGGGAGGGAGAGGGAGAGGGAGAGGGAGAGGAGTTCCTTGTTTTCGTTCTTGTCTTCACAGTAGTGATTACAACTATGATATTCCTTACTTGCACTCCTTGAATTTTTTTTTAATGTACACAGTTAAGCATTAAGAGCTCTATTTGAGCTCATTCAAGGTACAAATATGAGTTTCACAATGGATTTACACTAAACACAGTGAATAGAAAATACTTGCAATTCCAGTTTTAACAGCTATTTTATGTTTTAGCATTTAACTTGCCACTTTGATTCTATCTTGATAACATGCTATTGAACTCTATAAACCGCAGTTATGCCTTATCATCTCAAACATTTTGAAATACTGTTTTAGGAGAGATATTTGACCATAACAAACTTTACCAGTATAGTCAGTAGGGCAGAGGCTGAAACCAGAGATTAGCTAACCTTGTAGTAACACATGCTGTTCTCAGTCGTGGTGATTTGTTATAGCACAGGACAGAGCAACAGTAAATTTCAGAAGTCCTATTGAAGAGCTAGGTATATTTTGCATGCTACTGGGAGCTCTGTCCAAATGATACATTGAGTCATTGGAAAAAGCATTAAAGAAGCTGATTTAGTGGTAAATAGAAGTTAATAGTGCAAATATTCCCTGGTAAGATATAGAATTACTATTTTTTTTTTCCTAAAATGACTTTGCAACCCCTCTTTGTAGTCCACAGCCCTAAGCATCTCTACTTGTATGTAAGTCAGAGGTTTAGCAAGAAAAAGAGATTGTAGAAATAGTTACTGAGTCTGCAATGCAGAACAATTTATTCTCTGACAAAATAAGGGTTTCTCACCCCTATACAAAAAGTTTTAAGAGAGCAGAAACACCATTCAAAAATATATATTCAAAATATATATTCAAAAATAGCACATAAATGCCAATGTTGTGTGGGAAATGTTTAGAGCTTAAGAAGGTAGGGAGCTTAGTATAATTTAGACTTAGCATAAGTAGATGTTATAGTATAGCATAGGACATGGCGCTCGGAAGATCTTGCCATGTTACGGAAAGTTAGCTATGTAGCTTACGAACAACAGGGCATAATCATATAAGGCAAAAAGTAGAACTTAGCCTCCTGATTGGGCAATGGATGAGCTTCCGCATTTTATGGTAGTATAAATGCAGACTAAACGACACAGTAAACTCCATTTGCTGCATCCTCATATTGATGTCTCTGCTCAATGACCCTAAGGTGGGGATAACCTCAGTCCGGCAACCGAACGAGGTTTGACGATGAAATTCGGCAACAATGTTGAAATTCCAAACAATACTGTTGTTTTATTAATTAAGGGATTTTCTAATTAATTAATTTAAATGAAATTCAACCATGTGAGTACAACCACCAGCACATAAATGTATCATTTTTTCATTTAAATTCTATACTGAAAATACAGGTCTCAAAAGGAATTGGGACAGATGTTCAAAGACAGCTGGGCAACTAGTGGTGCAAGATACATATGAGGAGGAAAATCATTATACCAAACTAATACAAAAACATTCAAAAATCTTTTTTTCATATCATAGAAATATATTTTTATTTTTCATATTTTTTTTTCTTTCATATGATGAAAATATGATTGAATAAGTATGTCCAGGACCTAGATTATAAAAAAGACAAAATTATATCTTTAGCAATATCAAAAAATATCAAATGAATACATAGGCTACATAGCTATCAGATTTCAGGAAAAAAAAAAAATATATTACTTATCTATCAAATTTATACTAACTTTTACCAGAAGATCTAAGTCTTGCTAAAGGTCCACTTCAATACCTCTCTATCCTGATGAATAGTCATATACATTTTTATTTATAGAAGGAAAGAAGAAAAAAATAGCTTATAATCTACAATTTTTATAGCCTTTTAGAGTTACTTTGTTGTCATAAAGAACAGACGCTCACTCATAGTCTGATCAGCAATTTAGGAATAAAATGATAGAGAATTGGTAAGTCTGCATTACTTCTATAATACATACTAGATTTCTTCCCACATTTTGTTCGTTTCTTAAAAATAAGTAAGAAAACATGCTTTTGGAGTTTTTATTTAATTTTGAAAGGATTAACACATTCTCCTTTATAAAATGCTATCTCATTATATGTCAGATGCTATTTGTGAACAGCAAATCAATTCAAATTATATATTTGACTTCCTTCTTCTATTAAAAATCCTTACTAAATATTTTGATTGTTCAAACTCAGATTTCTGAAAACCTGCATTAATTTGAATAATTAGGAATTCACTTTTTGTTCAGAGATTTTATTAGGAAAAAAACCACCACAGTATCATGGCAGAATGTGGAAGATTGCACTTATAGTGTTAAATATAAACTTTCTCTCTCTGGCTCAATGTGTATGTTTGTTTGTCCCAAGACAAGTATGTGTCCCAAGAACTTTCTGCAATTTTTTATAATTTTTCTTTTGTTATAGAAAATAATCCTTCATTTATAAAGTTCACAGTTTTAAAGGTCAACAGACATTACTGAAATTCACCAGGCCAATACTTCACTATCATTAGTGTAGATTGAAAAATAACTGAAGAAGTTTGCAAAGGAATAAGGCTCATAGTTATTTGCATAACTGCTTGAGAGACTTTAATATGTGTGTATATATATATATCTGACTCAAAGCAACCTTTTAAATTAAATTAATTTTTTCCTTTTACTTTCAATAACAGCAAAAGACTGGAGTTTTTTGGCATCTAGTCCCTGCTTTCTTAAATAATCCTCAGATGAGGAACCGTAATCCAGATTTCCTTCCCTCCAGGCAATTGTCCAACAAACCATCCTGCTTTCTTGTTATCCCTCTCATCCAGGAATATCTAACTATTTTATATGAAATTAAGAAGCTTAAGATGCGCTTTGGTTAAACTAAATCTGCATTATTCATCAAAGAAGATTTTTGCTATAAAACACTCTCCATTTCACTCAAAGTACCTATTAACACATTATACACATTATAGAACTATAGCCAGTTGAATGCCATCAGCACCCTCTGCCCCTTTTTCTTACCTATTGCAAGAGACACATCATCAAAGAAAATATCATGACATACTTTCCTGTTTTTCTTTTTTATATTCCCAAGGAAACTTTTTTTTTTTTTTTTTAACCTCTGTACGTTAAACAAGAAGGAGGACCCAGGCAACTACAGGTCAGTAAGCCTCAGAGCCTGACCTCCATCCCTGGAAAACTGATGGAACAGCTTGTACTGCCTGCTGTCTCCAGGCACCCAGCAGACCAGAAGGTGCTCGGGACTAGCCAGCATGGATTCACCAAGGGGAAATCACTGGCTAGATAGATGAGGGCAGAGCGGTGGATGTCATCTATCTGGACTGCAGCAAGGCTTTGACACTGTCCCTCACGACATCCTCCTGGGCAAGGTCCAGAAGTGTGGGGTAGATGAGTGCGCAGTGAGGTGGATTAGGAACTGCCTCGATGGCAGGGCTCAGAGGGTAGTGATCAGTGGTGCAGAGTCCAGTTGGAGGCCTGTGGTTAGCGGTGTCTACCAGCGGTCAGTCCTCAGTCCGGTTCTGTTCAACTCATTAAGGACCTGGATGAAGGGATGGAGTGCTCCCTCAGCAAGTTTGCTGCTGACACCAAACTGGGAGGAGTAGCTGATGGCCTTGAGGGCTGCACCGCCATCCGGAGGGACCTGGATGGACTGGACAACTGGGTGGTGGGAAACCTCGTGAAGTTCAACAAGGGAAAGTGCAGCGTCCTGCACCTGGGGAGGAATAACTCCAGACACACACACAGGCTGGGGACTGACCTTCTGGAGAGCAGCTCCTCAGAGAGGGACCCAGGTGTCATGGTGGACAACAAGTTGACCATGAGGCAGCAGTGTGCCCTTGTGGCCAAGAGGCAAATGGGATCCTGGGATGCATTAAGCGGAGCATCTCCAGCAGGTCGAAGGATGTGATCATCCCCCTCTACTCAGCCCTGGTAAGGCCACCCCTGGAGTACTGTGTCCAATTCTGGGCCCCTCAGAGTCCAGCACAGGGCTACAAGGATGGTCAGGAGACCCAGAACATCTGCCCTGTGAGGAAAGACTGAGACAGTTGGTCCTGTTCAGCTTGAAGAAGAGAAGGCTGAGAGGAGATCTAATCAGTATACATAAATACCTTAAGAGAGGGAGTGAAGAGGATGAGGCTTTTCAGTAGTGGCCAGCGATAAGACTAGAGGAAATGGCCACAAACAGAAGCACCAAAAGTTCCACAGGAACTTAAGGAAAAATTTTTTAAGAGTGAGGGTGACAGAGCACTGGAACAGGTTGTCAAGAAAGGTTGTGGAGTCTCCTTCTCTGGACATCTTCAAAATTTGCCTGGATGCCACTCTGTGCCACATGCTCTAGGTGTCCCTTCTGTGTGCAGACAGGTTGGACTAGATGACCTCTAGAGGTCCCTTCCAACCTTAAGTATTCTATGATTTTATGATCTGCCTCCTATTTATCTTTCCCCATTTGTTTCACATTCACATGAACTGTCTATCTAAGCAGTACATTTTGTGATGCTAGGCAGTTGCCAAGCATTATCACATGGTTCTTTAAATAAATAAATAAATAAATAAATAAATAAATAAATAAATAAATAAATAAAGGTTGTAAGCTTTTGTCAGAAAAACTCTTAAATATTTGATGAGTTGAAGAGATAAATGAATTCCTCATTTGCTTAAAATGTAGTGACCGAGCAATTCTGTTTATTTTAAATTAAAAACACAGTTAGTCTAGGATTTGTCGAACTTACCTATTAAGAGATGCTCAACTTCTCAAGTGTTTGCAAAGGAATAAAATGGGTTCCAAAAAGGGGAAAATTTTAAAAATATATATTTTAAAATTTTAAAAAAGGAAATTTTAAAACATAGATTTCCTAAGTGATTGCATGTTCGCTATATTGACAAATTTAAATCTGAAAATGAAAGTTCTCACTATTATTTAGATAATATTGTGGATACATTAGAGGAGATGACTTCTGATTTATCTGTATATGACAAAGTTCCTCTGGCCACCTAGTGCTCAGATTGCTGGACTCACCATCACAGTATCACTCTTCATAGATTCTTTCAGACCACATGGAATTCAGAAAGAGCTGCTCTTCCCTAGTACTGAGGGCCAGATACAAATTTGGAAATGCATGTCCAAGTCCAGATCCCAAACCTTCTTTCCCTCCCAATGTCTTGAGTTTGCTTACATTGGAGAAGGAAATCATCCTGAAACTCAAATTTACAGGTACACTACAGTTTCTATTTTGCTATTTTACTATTTTCATTGGCAAGCATTTTACTCATTTCCATATCTAAACTTAAAGCAACAACATTGGAGAAGAGAGAACTTTGATGTGTACATCTTTAAACAGGTCAGGGAGATGACTACTTAGTATCATTTTGTCTTTATCTCATTGATATTAACAGAGCTTACAGAAATTAAAAATTAATTATCAGCTCCAAACCTAATTGTGTTAGGTCATACTGATTTCAACAGTGAGTTCAAATATTTGCATAATTCCAAACTCATACCTTTTTGTTGCAACAGTAAAACACAAATGTTCTTTAATTGGTCTGAATTAATCATATTGATTACGGATGATATCATACATATGATATCATGCAGCTCTATAGATTTTTCTACTCTTTGTAATTGTGCATATTGCTTTAAGATGACCTTAAAACTGAGTCTTCCTGTAATCACATACTTACCTTTGGCATTTAAAAAATCACAATATTCCACAAAGCTTACAACATTATGTTGATTTCATTTTAGAGCTGCAAAGGGAATAAAAAAATATTTTTGTGGTTTACATTGTTTTAAACTCTCTTCTCTCCACAAAACAAAAATCCATTTTCTTATATGCATTCTAGTTGGATACTTAAGGGATTTTGAAAATTCAGTTCCTCAGGCATGAAAGTTACAGCCAGAACTAGATCTGGGTAACTTACTTTAAATTGTAAAATTTACAATGAATAAATATTGTCAGTAAACTCATAATGGTTTACACATATTTTATTTAATGAATGCACTTATTTCAAATTATTTGGATGGATCATTACGATTTGTGTCAAATTAGCAAAATTACTTTAACATTGCTTCTTGTTTTTACACATAGTGGCATGAGATTCAGGTATAGCAAGGAATACCTTTCAAAAATCAGGCTCAAATTTTGGACCTAGCTAATTTGACCTCTTACATAGCCATTTTCATTTTGTGATTACTGCTAAATTCATAAGAATTGTTCTGAAAGCTTGTATAGATAGAATCAGATGTTGAAAAGCAAAAGAGCTGCACAGAGGGTGAGATACTAAAACCAATACTAGGAAATAAGGAGCCAATTCCTGAAATCCAGTGAAAACAATTGTGTTAAAACAAGAGGAAAAAAACAGTAACTTACATCCATGGTGCAGATAGCTGAAATAAAGAGTAACCATGCATTCCTGTCTGTTTCACAGTTGGTGTATTATCTGCTTGTATGTTAATAGATCATTTTGTAGTATCTGCTTACAGTATCTGACATGGCTGCTATAGACCAGAATATACAGAGAAATATTTACTGACAGAATTTCATCCATAAAACCACAGGAAAATATTTTGACTGTAAATTTTTTCAATAAGAGGACCTGAGAATTCTACAGACTGATTCTACAAAATAATATTAGCATATAAAAGCATGGCTTTTATTGCTATTACCTGAATTACCATTTTGTGTATGTACAGTTGCTTCTACAGACTTTTAAATTACAAGCATATACTCAGCTTTAACGCCTTTTAAAAAATAAATTATTCAGCTCTGATAAGAGCATGACTGGAAGTTTGTCACAGACCACTGAAGCATTTAAGCAATACTCTACTAACCTTTCCATTCCTTCTAAACTTGCAGAGTCTTCAAATAGCACATCAATGAGGCAAGCCTGCCCATGCCTAATGATTGTTACAGGGATACCAGTTACCGAGCCTGAAAAATTACAAAGGATGAAAAAAAAAATGTTTGAAGAATACCATTGTCTTAAATTTATCATTTGTAGCTGGCAATTTTTTTCTACCACCAGGAGATTTTTTCTACTACAAGAAGAATGAGCAGAAAATAATTTAGAGGTAATTAAAATCATGCCCCACACAGTGTAATGATGAATGTCAGCATTTTAATTTTCCCTGATAAAAATATAAATAGAAGCAGGAGCCTTAGAGGATTCTAGAAAGAGTCCTGAAAGATTTTTCCTAGGAAAAATAACTGGAAAAAGTACTATATTGATAGCATGGCATTGGACAAAAGACTTATGAAAAAGAGCTCACTGATTTTTAATTCTGTAAATTTTAAGTATGCTTTCTCTAGCTTTCATCATCTTTACTTCCCTTTAATAACGTGAGATTTTTCCAAAAATGTTAATGTAGGGTTAGCTAGGTTTCCTTGAGAACAATGGTAAAATTCTGCTGCATTCAATGGGAACAGAAGTAGGTCCTTCTATGAAGCACAACATGAATAAAGTAGAAATATTGAAAATATGTTTTCATATAATCTGATAAAGTACTAGGTGTGAAACTGTAGACAAAAAAGTATATTTTATACTCCATCAACCATGTGTTTTCCAATCAATATGTTCATCTAACACTAAGACTGATATTTCATGCTAATTCTTGCATACTGCTTGGTGAGACAGGCAAAATATGCAGCAACAGCATTAACAAAGGGTTTTCAAAAAGCTTGCTTTCTTGGAAAAGCAAAGATAGCAAATTAATATCTCCTACTATCTCAGCAAGACTAATTTATGTTTTACTGCTTAATCAAAAAAATGTTAATAACATTCATTAAAAAAATAAAGCTTTTAAAATTCACAGGATCACAGAATCACTGAATGGTTGAGGTTGGAAGGGACCTCTAGTCCAATCCCCCTGCTCCAGCAGGGACACCCAGAGCATGTGGCACAGGGTGGCTTCAAGGTGGTTTTGAAGATCTCCAGAGAAGGAGACTCCACAACCTCTCTGCGCAGCTGCTTCCAGGGCTCCATCACCCTCATAGGAAAGAAGTTCTTCCTCAACTTCCTGTGTTTCAATTTGTACCCATTACCCCTTGCCCTATCACTGGCCACTACTGAGAACAGTTTGCCCCCCTCCTTCTTACAATCATTCCTCAGGAATTTGTACACATTGATTAGATACCCTCTCATCCTTCTCTTTTCTAGACTAAACAGGCGCAGTTTGTTTAACCTCTCCTCTTATGGTAGGTGCTCCAGTCCCTTGATCATCTTTGTTGCTTGTCTCTGAACTCTCTCTAAGGAGCTCCACCTTCCTCCTGTACTGGAGAGCCCGGAACTGTGCACACTACTACAGATGTAGTCTCACCAGGGCCAAAGAGAGGGGTAAGATCACCTCCCTCAACCTACTGGCAACGCTCCTCCTTATACAGGCCAGGATCCCATCAGCCTTCTTGGTTGCAAGGCCACACGGGTGCCTCATGGTTAACTTATTGTCAACCAGAACTCCCAAATACCTCTCCACAGAGCTGCTTTCCAGCAGGTCAGCCAGTAATCTGTACTGGTGCCTGGAGTTATTCAGGGGTTATTCTATACTGGTCCAGAGAGATGCAGAGGACACCCGAGTTCCATGCATTTATCTACAATTAAGTCTACAGAAAAAGAAATTCTAGGAAAATAGTTGGAGTGGAGCCTGGAAACAGACTATCAAAGGAAACTGAAGGAGGCAAACAGTCTCTCTACTGATGCCTTTTAGCAGTGACAAGCTGAACTGCGAGTCAGGACTGACAGAAAGTGTTCAGAGCTGTAGATAGAAGGGGCTTGAAAAGCATGTGCCAAAGCCACCAAAGACCAAGATGAGGTTCTCCTTCAGGTTATATTCAGTATCTGGACAGAACAAGGCTGAAACGGAGAGTGTTGTGCTACTGTCAGGAGTTTTGGAAAGATTCTTTGGATGTAATCGAACACCAGATGCTCTGGTCTGCTCTGATGAATATCTAGTCCAGGGTTTTCTCTAGCCTTGGGGATTTAGGATCTGCAAAGGTTTTGTTTGGTGTTATCAAGCACTCAGATTTTCTCATGGCAATGCTGGCTGACCATAAAAAGGAGTAGCTAGGAGACGACAGCAATGTCTGTTAAAAAGTAATCACTATATAATTTTTTGTTTTTCAGCATAGAATGACTGGATAGATTTATCTTGTTAGTAGTAACTTGAAAATGAATACTTCATATTCTTCTTTTTTCCTTATATTCTCTTATACTGCCGTCACATTATAAGCACATATACACATATGAGTGTACACAAGTCAATTTCAATTTCCTTTCCATGGAGATACCCACCAGCTAAAATGCACTAAAACTGCAAATGTCTGGTAGATATATATATTTGCTTTTGTGTTTTGGAACAGAGCCTTTTGGTAAGCTACAAGTAAGCAGTCTAATCATGGTGAGGCAATTAAATGCTACTCTGTATTGTTAGCAGAGTATGGAGAAATATTTGTCTTCTCCCTTTGAAGACACATCCAAAATACTGTTCATGAGAGCTACAAGAAGAGTAAATTAATTCTCTGTGTAGTAAGACTGTAATTATAAAAGGCCACAAAACATTTAACCTTTGCACCAACCAGAATTCTGCTGCTCTACTGCTCTAAAGAAATGCTATTTATATCACTTCTTTTTTTTATTTTTTTTAACAAGCTTAAATATGCTCCCCTAAAATTGTCAGAATGAAAGTTTTACCTCTAAAGCAAGCAGAATTTATTCACCCTTTACTCCTAATCAATACTCAAAAGTTAAAGGTTTTTTTAATACTATGGAAGAAAATTAAAAGCAAACATAAATCTATCATTCTTGCTAAATCTTGCAATTTATAGGGGCTAATGGATTTATTCTTTTCCCTTACCAAATAAATTGCTTCCTTTCAGATAATGGTTACCATTTCTTAATTAAGAATTCACTAAACTGCCATGTAAATGTACATAATTTATTCTTATCCTATTGCTGAAATGGGTATTTTGCCAGTGAATGAAACATTTTATTCCATAGGAAAAAGGAAACTAACACTTCTGTATCTGATATGAGAGATTCATTCCTTAAACCATCATAGTCATAAATCTAAATTAGAGCAAACAGCATAGCCAAGCTAATATTCAATCAGCCTTTCAGCTCAGGATATTCAGAGTCTTGGAAAGGTGATCACTTAGCAAGGCAAAACATATCCAAATCTTTAAAAATAGATACGAGTGAGCATTGTTGTCAAGCTGCTTTCTTCTTTGGAAAACAGAAGCTGGTGCTGCCACTAATCTCTTTTTTTTTTTTTTATATGTAGCAGAAGGCAAGTTTGGAGCTTTGATGACTTAGGGGGTTTTATTTGACATGCTAGAGTTGCCAACAGAGAACTTAGTGCAGAGCCAGTGAATGAGGCAGACGTGTGACCAGATGGAAGAGTAATCTCAGCAGGCTTGACCTTACAGGAAAAAGCAATAAAGAAAAAAAAGAAAAAAAAAAAAAGTCAAGAAAAAAAAAGCTCAATATCTCTGGCTTCTACCAATATGCTCAAAGCATCATACGCCTGTGTACTTCCAAAAAATTCCATCAAGGTGTCACATAGTCTTTAATAACAATCAGTCCATGTCATGAGCTTCATTCATTTATACCTAGAGAATGACAATATTTCCTTCTTTTTTTTCTGTGGCAGTAAAAACATTCAGAGTATAATCTAGACTGCTGAGTCATTTTTATCCTTACATTTGTTGCTATAACAATAGTCTTTCTGTACGATGCCCCAAATGCCTGACAAAAAGTTGGATCAAGCTGAAGAAGCTACATAGTGATGTCATTATCACAGTCTCAAAGATCTTAGTACTTGTGACCCATCTAAGCCTACAGAAAACCTTGTGGGGACTCTAGAAGCTAATCAGGTAACAGTCAGAATGTAAATATGTTTGGCTTAAATCTGGAAGAATTCCACGCCACAGATTGACTTTAGTACAGCCTGCCAGCTCTGCCCCTTCCCCCTCAAGTCTTCCTACTAAAGGAGAATTTGCATTTAAATCTTTCACCATCAGCCTTCTGCATTATGCCCACAGGTGTACGCTAACAGTAGAGTTCACCTGAGCTTCACAAAGATCTATCCTTATTTCTGTCTTTTGAGATTAAAAATCTCATTATTAAAAGAGAACAGATAAGGTATTCCCAAGATCTTTTAAACATTTTTAAAGTAAAGATATGAAAATGATAACAAGGAAAAGATTTTTTTTGCTTTCAAAAGTTGAAAGTTTAAGATAGGCTTTTCAATTTCTTTTCTCTAATCAACATATTTTAATTTAAAGTCAGTTAGTTTAACAAAGGCTCCCTCTCAGGAACATTATTTAGGAACTATAATATTAAAAAAAAAAAGAGAGAGAGAAAATATACTGAAAATTATGACAAGGTTAAGAGAACTAGTCCTAATGGAGTAGATTGGGTATTGTTTTCAAAAAACAAACGAAAAACAAAAGGAAGTACAGGTCATGACACCCAGGGAAACCCAAGAACATGCATTGCACTTCTGCAGTAGGATGAGATATGCTCAGAGAAGTTGATTTCCTTGGCAGAATCTGAGTAGCAATTCCTCTTATTTTTGAACAGCCAGTGAGAAAACAGTCCCAAAGAAAATATCTCTTTCACAAGAACCTCAAGCACTCCATGATCACTAAGCAGCATACCCCTGAAGCCAGCTATGAGCCTACAGGGAAGCTAAACACTGTGAATCTTTTCCAGTTGTGCAGCAGAGCTCTCACTGTGCCATGGAGCCAGCCCTCTTGAGAGGGAATGGCCAGTTCAGTAGTTCTCGTCAGCAGAGTGGTAACTGCAGTAGTGCTGGTGACCCTGTAAAAACATATGAAATGGGTCAATGCTTGCTGTTTAGTGAGGCTGTTGGCATGGGCTGAGAAAGATGGAGAACTCTTCTGGATTTGGGTTTCAAGGGCTATTTCAATGCCCCACGTAGATGTAGCAAGGTAAGCATGGGCTTCCAAGGGTCCTCTCTCCTGAAATGGACAAAAGGAGCAGTGCCTTTCTCCACATCTCTCCTCACTGAAGGTGAGAAAATGTGGCAGGACAGAGAGAACTGATAGAGGGTTTCTTATCTGTGGGAGAGTGATTCATTTAAAAATCTTTTTGGTTTGCATCTGACTCTTTTGAATGCAAAGCAAATCTTATGTCCTGAATTTTACCACATTATCTAAAATTATTTTTCCGCCATACAGGTATCAGAGCCATATTTAACATGTTTTTAATTGATTTTTTTATCATAAAAAATAACAATGCCAACATCCCAACACCATTTGAACATTTCAGAACAAAACCCAGTGCATCAGAGAGATTACCAGCATCTCTTTCGGTCAGACTAATAGATGCTAACAGTCTTTAAAATTTATGTTGACATTTCTAAAAAATTACACCTAAACAGGATGTTATCTCTGCTAAATACTACATTTAACAATGATAATTTTCCAATGAAATCTAAAAGGTATAGTAAAAGAAATAAAATATGGAAAAAAGTAGAAAGAAGTGATGTAGGAGAGTTAAAAAATAAAAAGGACACTAGTAATTTTTTTTTTTTTTTTTACAAACCAGGTCTTTTTACATCTTTTGTTCTTTATATCTCTTTCTTTACAGCTCTTTCAAAACACTAATCACACATTCTTCCTTACAAAATAAGTCAAAGAAGGTAGTTAGTAGATGAACTCTATCTCAATGTCTCCTGAAGAGTAGTGTATGAGAACCCTGTATGAAAAACATTCACCTACCACCTACCTCACAGAATATAAAACTACATCTGTAGCTGTGCCTGAAGACTAATGTTGTAGCTGAAGGAATCAAGACACTGTGTGAGGTCAGCACTGAAATCTCACCCACAAATAGGTAAAAAACTAACACAGATCTACTGTAGAAGAGACTTCCTACAAGGAAATGGCCTTTAATAAGCTATCAGTGTTTAAAACTCCAGACCAGTATAGTGCAACAATGCAACCTTGATTTGACAGAGTCAGGGATAGACTGACTCTGTCAGAGTCAGAGTCAGAGTAAGGAAATACGCACATACATACATTTATACATAAACTGCATCACTGACAATTGCTATTACAAATATACCCATAACTCCATTGGGATCTTGTAAAGTGCACAAGTTTCATAGTTCAGGAGAATGACCTTTTACTCCATGCTCAGTGATCCTAACATAAACTTCCTGCTCTTAGTGAAAAAAAAAGTTGGCAAATTTGTGAAAGCACACAAATGTCACTTCCCCTACATGATTATAAATGTTTTTGAGATTCAGCCTTTCCCCAATGGCTGGCAAATTTGGATTCTATTTAATATGTTTTTAAATCACTTGATTTTTGGAATGACTGGTTTGAGCTTCTACAGAATTTAGCAGTTCACTGTGAAAAAGACCATTTAGTCATCCAACCTAAAATCACCAGCTGCTCCTGAAAGCTTACCAATAAAAATTACATTAATTCTAATGACATGATACGAGACAAAAACATAAGGAATCACTTAGGCATAATTGCCTTAGGATCAGGAGTGAATGATATAATGAAATACGTTTTATTCCCCCTTTTTTTTTTTATCTAGTAAAAAAATGTTTTGTATCTTACAACAGAAAGCTATATTCATTTGCAATCAGGTGTAAGTATTTATATGCTCTCTTCTAAATGCAGTAGATGAGATGATGAAGCCAATATAGTAGAACACGTTAGTGACTGCCATGTGAAAAGGTTTACAAATGAGAAATTCCAGACTTAAAAAGACATCGTGGTATCTGTGTGGTCGTTTTCTGCACAAAGATTCTGGTTATGACAGTATTAATATATTTCCTGTCAAAAATACAGATATGTAGTACTATCAAGTGAAAAGTCAGTAAAAAGATTGTTTATATTTTGCAATTTAATTGCCTGTAAAAATGAATCAATATTAATCATGCTAGCTGGCAAACAGGTAAGTGAAATCAAGTCTACTGTAGAAACAGCAATATAGCATTAAAATTCATACAGCTGCAAGCTTGACAGCAGTCACTGCATATCTGAAAATCCGTTTTACTTCCTCTCATATGCATATGGTTACAGCTTGCTTTTCGAATAAATCTGATCAACATTTTGTGGTATGTGAACACTTTCCCATCTGGTGGATTGTTCATAAAACTCATTTTCTCTGATTTAGTGAGGCTAGGAGCACACTAGCCTGAATGGTTTTAGATTTGTGTTTGGAACTTCTGGGGTTTTGCAATCTCTCATATGTCCCATAATATGTTCCTAATTTCAAAACTGATTAATTCATATTTAAAAGCTAATAAGCCAGGCGTCATGGTGTTTGGCTATACTTTGCAGCAGTCAGGTGTTTCATTGTAATAGGTCATGTTCACTGAGTATCATTGTGTTTTAAAGCAAAGATGAAATGGCTCGAATTTTTAAAGCTATTTTATTTCCTTGCTCTAAAATTCATCTCTCTTGAATGAGTATGAATATCCAAAAAAGTATTGGTAAGTTCTCATGCAGCTCTTACTTGCACAGCAAAAAACAATGCTTGCAACAAGTGACTCCAATTGTCCAAAGTAATACTTTTGGCATTAAATTAGAACATTAATATTTCCTATATGAATTTTTAGTTCAGTCATATTGTGAAATTGTGAAATGACCCTCAAAGGTTGACACAGTGCAGCAATTAATACAACATAAGAATATCTTATTAAATATCTTAGCATCTCACATGCAGTAAGTCATGCAAGAATGCTACTCCCTCCATCACCAGAAAGTACAGTAATACGAAATGTAGAAACAAGCCATATTCAATGTTCAGTTACCTAAGTGTTCAAAAAAAACAGAGCAAGCACTAAAACTTCTTATCTTGTAATTGAACACACTTGTATTCTACATATTTCTGCATTTAATGCTTTCATCCGGCCCGTTTTGGGTTGACCTGCCTGTGGCATGTCTATTGAGCAACCCAAATGGATACCATCATTGCTTTAGTCCTCTGCAATATTGCCCCGTATTCTTCTTCTTCCAGGAATTCTGCATATTTTATGATTTTCTCCTGTTTTCCATGACACAAGGCTGACCACACTGCCTGTGTTGCTAACCCTGCAAATGGCAGCTGATGATTAGAGTAGACTCACAGAGATACTGAATCCCTCCATTGGATGGCTGACACTGGGTGCCACCTTCATATTATTAAAACATCAGTCATCACAGAGCCCTTGTGGTGCACAGGTTGCTGCTGAACCAAATGAAGCAAAATAAACCTCTCTGCTGGGCCTATAGAAAATATACTGCACTTACTTGAGAAGAGTTTTCTTTTGCTTCTCAGTTCTTCTAAGTGTATTACTCAATTCTTCATTGTAATTTAACATGAGTTATTTTTGAATGGGCTACATAATATTAAAAAAGTTTCCATCATCAAGTTATTTTACTAACAATTAAGACTCCAGTCTTAATTACCAACAATTAAGACTCCTCAAAAAAAAGTAGTTCTTGGTTACTTTGTGGATGTTTTAGGACAGAAAAGGCCAAAATTATTATTGCCCTTAATATATTATGCAGTGTTTAAATTTATCCTCTCATGATAATTTTGCTAATATTTGCTTTAAAAAAAATCATCAGATATTTTTAGCTAATGTACATCGATATGGCTTAAAAGATTGTAATGTTTTAATAGCAACCATCTTCCTTTTGGCAAATATCCTCTTGCTTAGAGCTTTCTTTCTCTTCAGATTTATGAATATTACTGTGTTCCTCTTAACATCGATTCTTCACTGAGGGAGGCAGGGAGACAGAGGAAATGAATGTTTTCATCCCCCCAGTGTGGATTCTAGGCTGGGGTTGCTGCAGTCCCTAGTAGGCTGGAGGTGGAGGGCAGGAGTTGCTTGGGATGAAAAAGGGGATTTGAACTCAGATATTTTATTCTCTGATCATGTATCCGTCATTGATAAAAGGTATGGCTGGCACCGAATCATATTAAAAAAAAAAAAAAAGTCAGGAAAAGTCTGAGTGTTAATCTGAGTGCTGCTGTGCTGCATGACGTGGGTCATGATCACATTGAAGACTGGACCTGACCAAAAACGTAGCTGAAGAGATGATCAGCAGGTGGATAACAGAGAGAATTCTCAGGCTTCTGGATCAGGCACTAGGACATATACAGGATAGTAAATATAAATACATAGGAAAACAAATGGATTAAAGTAGAGATGTTTAGAAAACTGCGCTGTGAGGCTGGTTTTGAGCCATTTTCACATGTCATTTAGATGCATACATGTTAGTGATAGTTTAGATGTCAATGTCCTTTGGGTCTGCCCCAAAAATCTGATTTTGCAAGGATATTTGAGCTCTTAGGCCACTTTACCTTGAAGATCCCACTCTATAATGCCATCTTATTTTACTTCCAGGCAATTCTGCATTCTATTTTAGCACCATTCTCCAAATTTTACACTATGATCATGGTAGGGAGTGTAACAAGAGAACAATTGAAGGACAACTACATTTAGATCTTAAATCTTGCTTATGAGGCAAGCTAAAGCTTTAAAGAAGAGAAATAAATCCCCCTCCAAAAAAAGAAAAAAAAAAGGGTAATAAAAGGTAATTTAATTAGAGACCTGGCAACAAAAGTATGGTTTTTATAGCGTCATCCATTGATAAGTACTCTTTCACCTTTCTCTGCATGGGAGGTTGCCAGTTTTACGTCCAAGAATTTCTTGGCATCGCTGAACAAAAAAAGTCATACATTTAATATAGACCAAGGCCAAAGACAATTTAGCAGGATTAAGTATTAGCACATGTAAACCTCTTTGAGTATATTTCTTCCTTTCACATAGCAAATTAATGTGGGTAGTCATTAAAGAAAGAGGTATATTAAAATGGAATCAAAGTAATATTTCAAATCTTATTGAAAGTTTTGGAGAACATACCTTTATAATAATATATGGCTTGACCTTCAGCCATTAGACATTTCTAGTTGTCATTCACTCCAAATTAGTAAAGTATACAAGATGATTTACTCCTATGAACTAACATGGCCTGGACTATCACCACAGACATATGTCTATTGTATTAAATGCTTAATCCACATTCCTTTGATAATGATTTTTTTGCCTACATTATATTTTATCTTTCAAGGCTATCACCAAAGCAGTGGAGTCTTTACTCCCAAAACAGAAAAAAATATGTGTGTGTGTGTGTATATATATATATATATATATATATATATATATATGCAAACATACATATATATATAATTTTCACACTGGACGTTACTGTATATACAAAGTGGAGAGAATAGGCAGCTGGGTAACAATAGTGGTAATTAGTTTGGTTTTAAGTTATTTTTACAGCATGCAATCATGTGAGTGTTGTGAGCTACCAAAAAAGTCCAAGGCAACTAGAGAAAACCATACATTCTGTGGGGAACCCCTTCCTTAATAATTAAAATATACTATAAGCTAACAAATAAGCTAACAAATCCCATTATCTATAACAAGACAGCAGCAGATTAAGCTAAATTCCAGTTTTTAATAATCGCTACCAAATAGGTTTCCTTAAAACATTTCAGAACAGATGAACATTTCAATGACTATAATAAAAGTGGCATTGCTTTGATTATTTGATGAAGTCTCCAGCCTTGATCAATAAAGTCAATGAGGCCTAGATATTTACCTAGGCATTTCTCAACAAAAATTTCCTTCTGGAATATTATTTTTGTAGGACAAGTACTTCATGTCTCCATAATACAAGAGCAAAAGCATATCTGTGGAAAGTGCAGGGTGAGAGTAGAAGACATTATCATTAATTACTTCTGAACAGCAGTGGAAGCACTTCAAGGTTGTCTGCTGCCCACAGACTTGTTAGTTCCTTGTGGAGTGTATCACAAGGGAGATATTTTTGAGGCAATACCAGCACTCTACAAAAAATATCAGTATGATGCATGACTGTAATCTCTGCTTTGCAGATGTTAAGGTGCTGTTTTCCTCAGTAAGGGAAAAATAAAAAGCACTAACAAAAAAGTCTAGAAGAGGCAAGTCAGTTTATAGTAAAGAACTGAGAGTACTGGCATTAAACTGTTGCCAAACTTGGGAAAGAGGGTATACTTTGCCTGAGAAAAGTAGATGTTGTGGATCTAAATTTTTTGACTCAAAGACAAAACTTTTGAGACTCATTTGTGCTGTCTGGATATAAGGGTTCATGAAAGAAAGAGAAAGAGAGAGAGAGAGAAAGAAAGAAAGAGAGAGAGAGAGAAAGACAGAAAGAGAGAGAGAGAGAGAAAGAAAAAAAGAAAGAAAGAAAAAAAGAAAGAAAGAAAGAAAGAAAGAAAGAAAGAAAGAAAGAAAGAAAGAAAGAAAGAAAG
>PTEX01000105.1:2484748-2575854 GCA_003342815.1 Eudromia elegans
GAAAGAGAGAAAGAGAGAAAGAAAGAAAGAAAGAAAGAAAGAAAGAAAGAAAGAAAGAAAGAAAGAAAGAAAGAAAGAAAGAAAGAGAGAAAGAACATGACATGCACACAGACCCACGATTGTGTTGCAAGTGAAACTTCCAAAAAAAATCTGAAAACCACATTAGTACCACTTGCTAGAAGCAGTGTTACCCTCTATGTTATAACTCTCAGGTTATGCTCGTAAGAAAAAAGGCCTGCAGTAATGATGTCCTACTTCTGAATTTTTTCTTCATACTCTGGCACGTGTTCGCATGATGAAGCAGTCTTCAATTAATCCCTAAAAGAAGTTGGATATAGATTGCTGCCTTCTGGCACCTATTCCACCAACAAACCTTGTTTCTGAAGCATATTTACTTCAATAAATAAAAGTAAAGCAGTAGTGTGCCAGAGGACAAAGCACAGGCTTGAAGAACTGAATTCTTGAACTCTGCCATGTAGCACAGTTCATTTAGCTGCACTCCTATGTTCCCTATGTAACATGAGGTTGGCTGCATTCTTGATTAATTTAGCTGTTCTGTATCTTACATGTGAAGACTATTATTTCATTGAATAAAAAACAAGAAAAAAAAAAAAGAAAATTGTGATGTTTAGAATAGAAATATTTAGCCCCTGCTCTTTGCTTGGTTATTTTAAACAAAACAAATTTTAAACAAAATTGTGCATATTCAGCATTGCAAAGAGTCCTTGGTTCATGAGTTTAAAAATGCTGTCAAATGGCAAGCCAAAGATCGATCCTTTGTGTTTAACTAGGTCAAGGACTTTACTGTTAACAAAGAAAATAAAATGTGAAGGGTATAATAAAGACATAAAAAATGACAAATTACTGCAATACTTACCTGAAATTGAAAATGAAAGGCTACTAACATTCTTACTGAAGGAAAAGGTTGAAGAAGCAGTATAGCGCATGAATCATATAAGCAGACAGTGTGATGGAAAGCCTCTGTCCCTCATTAGATAGATATTAAATTAGAGGTTTGTGGAATAAGAAGAAATAAATAAAGTGCTACTACTTTCAAGCACTTCCTCAGGGATTTTTTCCCTTGCCGACCAATGCTTTAGCTTTCAAATAATCTGAAATACATTTGTGGGGGTATCAAGTTTGGACAGTTGCTTGATTTATTTTTCATCTTGAGTGAAACTTCACCATGAGACAATATTTTCAGTTACTCAACACAAAGTGTTACATCATCACACAGAGTGTTACATCATCAAAAAAAATATTGACTAGATAGCAATGTCCACAAGTGTGCAAAATGCTGGAACATGAAATGATTTTCTACGCTTTTTACTTTTTGGAAGTATTATATGCCCTATGTTTATGGTTTCTTCCCAAAGACAATTTACAAAAGAAACCACATTAATGCTGAGACTGTGCTTTAAATGTATTTATAAATATAATATCTAGACTGAAAAAGGACAACATTCATTCAATTCATGTATATTGCCGAATACTTAAAAGCTGAGCATTTGTTTCAGCAAAGAATACAGAAAAAGAATATAATTCTGAATGTTCTTTTAATAATAGAAACAATTACATAATCATTACATAAATAATAATTTATTTTAGTGAAAACATCTGGTCATGAAGCAAAATAAGAATAGACAAATTATATTTTGGAATGAGCAAACAATTTAGACTAGCTCGGAACGATTACGAAATTTTTTTTTACAAAATTTTCATTTGATAAGTGATTGCAAAACTCAAGCATTCACCATTCTCGAGAGTCCTAAATTCTTCAGGTTGGTCATTGTTCCTATACTTCCCTTCTACCTTCTATGAAAACTCAATAATTCTCAGGCAAATTAAGCCTAGTTTATTAGCAATGGGAAGTTTGAATGGGCAGGGCCAAATTTCTGCCTATCTGCTGCTACAGCAACAATTTGGTCCGTTGGAGAAATGCAGTTCAAAACGCAGAGAGATACCATTGTGAACACTACTCACTTGAAAATGGTAACTGTGCCTACTACCCCTAGCTATCAATCTTAATTTTAAGAAAAGGCACATAGTAATTTAAATAACAGTAAATAACAGTAATTACACATGGCTACCCTGTTATTCAGATCAAATTCTAACACTAGCTATGAAAACACTCCCTTGTGATTTCTCAGGATAGTCACTGTGGCCTATGCCAGAGCTGACTTCTGCCTTAGAGCATTTTTGTATTGCTTCTTTTACATGTGTAGTAATTACAAATCAAGACGATTCACTTCAGGGAATCCTTACTTGAAGAAAAATAAATCCTTTTTCAATGGATTCTCCAACTTATGAAGAAATAGAAGTTAATGCCTGTTGAAAATTGGAGGTTGGTATTTTTCTCCTGATAATGGATCATTCATTTCCATTGATATTTTGTATTATGTAGCTTATTATTGTTATTAAATTATACTTTGCTGTTCCTCAAAATATTTGAAGACTTGCCATTCAACTGGCAAACACCATCAAGACTATCTTGTTATATCAGAGTGGATAATGGCAAGTGTTTTTTTAATCATTTACTCTGCAAAGGGTACATAACCCACAGTTAAGTGAAAAACAGTACATTATGTCACCATAAATTAGATTGTTGGCTTAGATTACTAGACACTATTTAGCCTAGCTCATATTTATATATGAGCTATACATATTTATACATCTACACACACACATACACTATCTCTTCTTCCTGGTCTCCACTTCTTTAATTTAGCAATATCAAGCACAGTTGAAAAGAGGATTTTAATAGTTACAGAATAATAGTTACAGGAAATCAGTGAATTAGCAGCAGAATGTAAAGAGGAGAAGAGAGAGGGAAGTTGCCTACAAAGTTTATTGCAAGTTAAAAAAAAATGCCACAAGAACATATGCGTTTCTCAAAAAAACACTTAAAAGAATGCCCCAGGAACCCACAGAGGAACTCTGAAGGAACACATGAAGCCCAACACTCAAAAGTAGGAGAGTATTTCTGAATCTATGTCTTCAATACTTTCTACTTTGTAGTATATTTCCATACTTCTGGAAATTTTCACCCCTCTTCAGGAGCTGTAAAGTCTCTAAGTAAAATCAGTTGTCAGGAAGTAAAAAACTGTGGGGGCACGGGGAACATAAGACAACTTGTACATCCAGGAAGGCCCAAATCCAATTCTACCTAATCAAAGGTTTTTTCCTAGCCTGTTCTCTAGCCCAGGTCTCTCTTTGTCATCAGAAAAGACAAAAAGGAGTTCCCAGAGGCTAACTCAAACCACTGGTTTTAGAAACAAAGATTATAGTATTTATGCAGTTAATGCAGTTTCCTTGGTAAAATGATACATCTGCAACTTAAAATTCCACTTACGGTGGGACTCAAGTACCTGGTACTTAAACTGGGTAAACTTTTAGGCATCAGGCCTCACATCAGGTTCTTAAGTTCTCAGTTAAATGTAAATATGCTAGGAGAATAGGAAAAAAAATACTTGCTTTGGAGTGGGGATTCACAACATCCCAAGTGCTGAACAAAGAGATACCTAAAAAGATGGACAAAAATAAAAATCTTACAGTGTTGAGACTTAGAAGAAATGAATCCTATTCCTTTTCTAGCTCAAACACTCTTTTCAAGAGTACTGAGAAGAGTCTCCTTCTACTGAAAATGTCTTGCTTCCTCTTGGAAAATCAAACAACTAGGTCATTCATTATGAAACTGAGGAAAAAATAGTCCTATTTTTCTTTTCTTTTTCTTTCTAAGAAGCAGAATATAATAAGAAAATTTATTCTCTTTTATTTAATAACTCAGAGGCTGGAATATCCTGCCAATTTGAAGTGATGGAAGCTTTATCTTCCATTTCTTTTAAGGAGTTAAATCCCCATTTCCTGTTTTTCAAGTGAGTTGCCCATTTGCCAGTGTAGGTTATGCTCATCGGGAACAAGGATGGCAAAGTGTCTCTCAGCTTTTCGTACTGAACCTGTTCCTTGTTCTGTGAAATAATTAAATGTGCTTGGACAGACAGAGGGAGAGACAGCAAAGCTAGAACGAGAAACAGTATGACTCTTTAGCCTAATGGATAGACAACTGTCTTGGGACGGCTTAACAGTAGACTGTGGTCCCTGCTCTTATATAAACATTTGTTGAAGCATGTCACATTTCAGCCTGGAAAATCACCAGGACAGCAGGACATTTTATTAGGGAGGAAAAAAGAGTTTAATCTATCAAAGTGGAACAGCTGGTCACCTTTTCTTGTATTTTCTGATGGTGGATTTAAAACATTGCACATTTAATGTGCATGCATTTAAACTGTAATCCAATTAAGTATTAAAAGTATTCTGGGCCTCTTAGTCATGATGCCAAAACATTGCTTCTGTTTGCAGTAGAAAACTGCTGTTTTTACTGATACGGTGTCAATGTACCAAGCTTTGCTTCACCATGGTCCCATCACCCTATAGTAAGCAGCAGGGGGGTACTAATCTAGCACTTCAATTTCTCATTACAAAAATTGGCTTCATCTTCCTGGCTTAGACAAACCCTAATCAGTGTCACTCAGACCTTGGGGGACCCTAAATGGGAGCGGCATCAGCGTCAGAAGTGGCAAACACAACAGCAGATATTTTAGCAACAGCTGTCTGGTTTTGTATGCTCCTCCTGGACATCAGTCTGTACCGTTCCTGCTTAGCCAGCTTGTGGTGCTTGTCCTCACTATGCGTTAGAGAGCCAAGAACATTATGAATGTCCTTAAAGTGAAGTAACAAGCTCTGTCATCTCATAACACCTCAGAAGATTGTTATCATCTTTATACATTCTCCAAATCAGATAGAGCGGTCAGAGTAATGATAAAAGAGTAACAATATAGGTTTGTCATAGGCCCAAATTCATCTTAAAATCACACTTTTTGCATTGATGCCTTTACCCAATTCATTTCACTGTTTTTAAGTTTTATAACATACCTGAGAGGCGTGCAAATTAAATTAGCATGAGAAAACTGAGGCAGAGAACTTCATCATTTACACAATATCACCAAGCAAGTAAATGGCGTGATAGGAAACAGCAGCCAAGTCTCTCTTTAACTTCCAACTTCATGCTCTGACCACTGCTCCACTCAAATGAATGAAAGGGATATTTATTTATGAACTACGGTTTCCACTTCAGTACTCACATGCAGTAGTTGTGCAGGGATGAAAACTAAAAGTATAGGAATTTCTATTTAATTTCTTAGTTTGTATATATTTAGAAAGGTACAGTATTTTCTTGATGGCATACATTACACCTGACTTCAGGTAATCAGCCAACAAATTAGATATCTATGTGATCTTGTGTCTCCTGAACCTGCTGAATATGATTGTTAATTACCATTGATAATTACCATGAACAAACAGTGTTTATGCTTCAGAATCAAAACTTGAAAGCAGAATACATGAGTATAATAATAATAATAATAATCTAATAATAATATGAAATATAATAACTAAAATACTTATTCTGTAATGACTACTGACTTTATCTATTCCTTGTATTTTTAAGGTTCTGGTCTTGTCTAAGTCACAATTTACTTATTTTTACAAGGTTTCTAGTTTCACCACTATTTGCATGTGGCATAAGCATTCATTACAAACACTTTTATCTCTCTGAAAAATGCTATTTCTTTCATTGAAAAAAAATTCTTTGAATTTCAAAGCTCTAGGGATAACAGTTTTTATGTTCTGCAGAAAATACAATATAACAGCTGAGGTCTAAAAATTGCCATAATTTATCGAATAAAATTTCTACAGAGGTAAAATGTAATTACCTAACTTTGAATTTTTCCAGGGTCTAATATTCAGATTCTCCTCTAGTGAAAGCATCAGGAGTAATGATTCAGAATCTCAGTTCTATATCCCTTTCAAGTATGTAACTCCAATAAATAATAATTAACTTAATACTACTGATTATTGAATATCTTCTATACAATATAGATTCTTTCAAGTGGCCCCCTGAAGATGTTTGACCTTCCCTGGGCTTATTTGCTTGCAAAGATTCTCTTAAGACTTTGTCTGACAGACAAAAAGCCAGATGAGGATTCATTACTCAATGCTGCCAATGATTTTACTTTATACTACTAGTTATATACTTGTTATAACATGTCTACTTTTATCATGAAGCTCAGAGGTGGTCCAGGAAGCGTTCTGGACTAGAAAATATCCTTACACTTTTATATAAAAAATAATTAGAAACAAAAATATTCAAGCTACAAAGATACATGGCAATAGATGTCTAGTGCTATTATTTCATGGAAAACGGAATGGAGAGAGTTGCAGGACTGTTCTTCTTTGTACTCTCTCAGATGAGTAATATTTAATGTGACTGTCGTGCAGTGTTGGCAGACTTTTTATATTTTAATTTGTGCAAGTTTACTTTCCCATAACCACCAATCACACACACACATGCAGAAAATAAAGAGAAATCCTTTGTAGACGACAGTTAGCCTTTTGCCTCCCTATTCCGTGTTAGCTGTTTTTCAATACAGCAAAAACCAAACCTCCAAAGATCCTCTGAAGCATCTAATGACACTCCCTTGACCAAAAACAGTTATGATGAAGACACAGCCTCTGAGAAGAACAGGGAGAAAATACATTACATGTATTCTCTTTTGGGATGCTAAATGTAAATTCTCAGAGATATTGTGGGTCTAGAGACCTCTAGAAGAAAATTTCATAGAAAACATGAGCAGTATATTGAAATGCTTGTTAAAATCAAATAAGTAATCTCAAATGCATATTATTTTCAAAAGTATCTTTACATTCTGCTTATATAATAGAAATTTATGAATAAATTGTCTGTCTGCTGTCTCAAAAGTATTTACAGAACATAACAGAAAGTCATTGGAAAAATAATGTACATGGCATGCTGTCACATGACATGCTCTTTGAGCTGACTGTCTTGAAACTGACTGTCTTGTTTTCTTCCTTCTTGTTTAAGGGATGCAGTCAGGGAAAAGATGCCTTGATAGGTAGCCCAAGATGATTAATAAGTGCTATGAAATCGCACTGAAATCACAATATCACTAATCAACAGCTCACAAAACAATGCTTTAGCTGAAATAGTTATGTGTTTCTCAAAATAGACTGAGTAACAATCACAGGGTTGTAAAAAGTCTGCCTCATGATGAGTAAGTCCTTAACTAAAAATATAGCCCTATTCTCCTTCTGAATAGTCTTTAACTACAGGACTTCAGATGGTTACGCTAACGACCACACTAGCATCTACTAATAGGACTTCTTATGCTGTCTCAAACTCCCTCAATCTGAGGGATTCTTCCAAAATTTAAACCTGCCTCATTTTATAATCTTGTGAAAAGTTGATACCACTGCAGAGAGGCTAAACAAGAAAGAGAATTTCTTTCTTCATAAAAATCTTAAAGCTTTACCACCTATCCACCATGGCAGAATTCTTTACAAATCACAGTGATACCATGTCTCAGCTAAGATAATCTCCTTTTCTGAAACCATGACAAATAAAAGTATCACATTTGTATCCAGTGATATGAAAATTATTTTCTCGTAGTGTGTCTTTATGACTCTTACAATTCCCACCTATTTTATATCCAAGGCACTGCTTCCAAGCAGCCACTTTCCAAACCTAATAGTGTTCTTTTTATGCTGGAAACAGAAGAAGTGGAAAGAGTTTCTTAAGAATACTGGCAAAGCTACCTTTTTCATGAGGTACAACAAAATCCTTTATAATAATTAGACTGTCAGCATGCTCAGGATACAGAGAAATTTTTTAATGTCAAGAACATTTTCTGACATTTTTCTTCTAACTGCTTTTATTCCAAAGACTTCTCAATGTGCTTATATGCATAAGCTTATAAAAAAAAAAAAAAAAAACCAAAACTATTTCCTCATATATTCACTGAATCAAACTTTACTTTTTTTTTATTTTCTGCTATAAATATTGTCATATATGTATGGAAGAATAAAGGGTAATTTTGTGGTATTCTAAGCTTGCTGTTTTGTGTGCCAGATCTGTTTACCAAGCCCTTTCTCTCCCGTCGTCCCTGTTTCCTTTGATGTTCCTGTCTGGCAGCTGTTGTGTGGCTCACAACCAGGATGGGTTTAGCCGGAGGCACTCAGCATCACAACATAAAAGAGTGACAGAAATTCCTTGGCTATCAAAGGAACCTGGATCAGGGAAGAGAAAGCATTTGAAAAGCTTGGGATGGCTGGCAAATGGGAAGCAGGGTCAAGATATGATGTTTCTTATGAGTCAGCACACTGCATGTATATCTATTTCTCTCATATGCTTTCACTAGAAAGCAAATTTAAACAGAATATAGCCAAACTTGGAACACCTGGTTGGGGTTAGAATTTGGGTTTTTAAATGAACTGACACAGTTTTCTTTTCTGGACAAATAGCAACAACACATATTTCAGAAGTGAATAGTATAGTATCACTTTTATCAAATAATTATTTCCTACAAGATAGCAGAGTTAATAATAAAAAAGAAAAACAAACAAAAAATAACAGGCATTTTACTAGGAAAGTTTTCCTATTGTTCTCAAGTCTGAATAAGAATGATAAAATTTGACCATTTTGGTTTCCATGGGATTATGTATATTTAAAGAAACAGAACACAATTTAATTATGTATGTGAATACTTGAAACACACAATTACTACCCAACAGGCACACTCTGTTTGGGTTGCTGGAATGCCAATGGGCTTTTATTAGCTCAGCCCATCATTCTGTTGTGAAATGGAAATGAAAAGTGGAAAATATGCTTTCCTTCTCCAGGGATCATTTTAGCTCCTTTTTCTCTTTATTTTATCAGACTTCTTGTTGCTGTGGGGTTCTTGAAGGCCTATTATTAAAACTCCCTGAAGTCCTAAGGGAAGGAAAGCAAGCTGGTGCCGCAGATGGGAACAGTGTGAATGGAATAAACTATAAGAAAGAATTCCAATAACTGCAGTAACCCATATGTATTGTTCTCCTTCTAAAAGCTGAGACAGAGTTTTCATCTTTCAGCAATCATTCTTCATGAGTTTCAGGTAACTCATAATACTCCACAAATATTAAAAATATGAGCGATGCAAGGGACATTTACTAGCTTACTAAGCACTATTTTAAGCTACTAGTTGGTTGAGCTTATAAAAAATTCACTTGAAAGCAGTTTTTACATCAATTTTACGAACGTATTCAAAGAAATTTTGGAAAACAAGATAACCATCAAGTTGCTCTTTTTAATATGCCTCACATAATGCAGGCTGCACAAATAAACCTTCTGGAATCAACTAGAGATTGATAGTGTGAGTATTTACCACATTTTTTTCATTTTGATTTGATACCTATTGTAAGGGTCTGATTTTTTATGTGGACAAAAAATATCAACTCTCTCTGAACTGAGATTCAGAAGCAGAACATCAGGTGAGCTGCAGAACTATGAAGTGAAGACCTCATTCAGTTGAGGCAAATCAAGAACAAAGGCATTTCCTGTATTTCAGAAAAAGTATCAGCAGCAGAAAAGTGAAGATTATTTTGCAATTACTGATTTTTTTTTTCTGTATTTGTCAGCTGTACACTTGCAACATAGTTTTGAAGACTATAAAAGAAACCACCAACAGAAACTGCAAAATTTCTGAAATGATAGGAGCCTTTTTTCTCCCGTGAAGTTTTATGAATACTTTCCAAGCATTTTCTCTAATTCCAAAAGACATGGTGGTTTGACAAACATTAGTTTTCTTTTGGAAGTATTTCGTTCCTCATTGAAATCTTTGTTCTTAACCTCACCACTGATACTGTATTCATTTAAATCTACTTCATGACTTTCTATAGCCTGAGACTTGCTCTTTCTATTTCCATGTACATATAAATATATATATTTAAGCATAGTATTTTTAAGGTGCTACATTCTGCATCTACAGAGGCAGTATTACTTCCAAACCTATAAAATAAAAATACCACCAACAACAAAAACTTTTGCATGCCTGCACAAGATCAGCTCATGTAATTTTATATATTATTTTTATATAAGTATTCTCAGAGCAAACAATGGCAAAATATGAACATAGTTACTGCTGACAAGATAAATTACAAAAATGTATGTTCGTATACTCCCACAAAAGACCAAATATGCTTTTAAAATTTATTTTTCTCAATGCCTGCATTGATTCCATTTACACTTTTTAAGAACATTTAAGTAGGAAGATAGAGTAAGCAGTTTGTTCTAAAAATTGTTTGCTCTTAGAAGAAGTTTGGTCTTCTTCTAAAAATTGGTTTAATGTAGGCAACCATTAGATTTATGTGAATAATGGAGGTTACATTTCTGCATCTGAGCTAGAAGACTGGAGGAAGAAAAAGGTATTTTTGTTCTGGTCAATTTTTTTTTTTTTTTTGGGGGGGGGGCGAGTTTATTTTGTTAAAAACACAGATACTGGTAAAGTGATACTAGAGCATCTATACAGGTTTGCAGTCCTAGCTTCCTGCAAACAGAGGCTGGATCTACTTCTATAGCAATAGGTACAACACTTCCTAGCCAAACCACCACACATCCTTACACATCCATACACACTTTATTCATAACACTCTTCACATGGAAATATTTAGTGGAATACTAAATATTTTATTGAAAATGATCTTGTATGTACCTGTAAGGAAGTTCTTTCATCCTTCTCCGTCTTAGAGGGGCCTAAATCTTTACATAACAGTTTTCTCAGATTTAATTAACGTGCATGAATAGCTGCAAAATGCAACAGGAACATATTGCTCTGCTCCATCCCATAATCAATTGCGGGAAGGAGCCCAAGGCCTTCTTTGGAGAATATCTCTTTTCTGGCTGACTGACAAGCACACTACATGAAATTGGTTCATGAGAGCCATAACTGCTGTAATCTGGCCCCACAGAGTCACATAGATTATGTTCATGGTACCTACCTGTCATTACACAGCACTAAATGTTTCAGAATGAACCCGCTTCATTAACTTTCTTGGATCTAAACTGGGATGAATAAAATACTCTGAAACCTTAAATATCAAATAAATGTTCTGGAAAGCTAATATTTACATTTTATCTTAGCAGCACCTACATTTAATGCAAGACACAGGATCTCCTCAGATTTATCATTAATTTGCACCAGAACTAGATTAAGTCTTGTCATAATCTGATTCGAGAATAGGCTACATGTGAAGCTGATATTCACTTGTGTTTGTCTTGTTTAGAAGGTTGGGTTTTTAAGCATCATTAGCCAAAAATATACTGCTTTTATGTAACCTTATTTTTAAGACTGAAGAAGTCAAACTATTATATGTAGAGATATATAAGTTCAAGGAAAACAAAGTATTTGAAATATAATTTACAGAATGTAAGAAGTCTTGTTAAGGTGTAAACTCTTTTTTGTCTTACCATTGTGGAGGCTTTGACAGTAAGTCAAAATTAAAAAGGCTTCCAGAAACAGAAATATAGAATGCTTAATTTAAATCTGAACTGATAATAAAAGTAAGCTCTCCCTAGGTAACATTCAAAAGCAATGACGACAGGAGGTTCATATCATTTTAGTAAAATTCTATGTAAGCTAAAGCTTTAGCTAAAGTTGCTTCAATGCCTTCCATGAAATATCTCCTTTTTCAAAGTACTCAATAGCAGGATGAATGTGGAATGCTAGTTTGGTTAAAATAGCCGAAGTTTTCATGCCTGTGGCTACAGATATAAATGCAAGAAAATAACACTTTTAATTAATGCTTCAACTCCTCTTCCAGCTTAGGGATAGCGTAGATGGTGACCATGTCAGAGGATTCTCTAACCTTGATAAACCTTGATAACCTTGATAAGCATATATGGAAAAACATAAAATATTCAGTGGAATGAAGCTTCATACTGTATATTGATACACTAAGCTTTTACTTTTCAATAGCTTTTATTTGGGTTAATCAGCTAAAATAAAATTAATATAAGACACATAACATCCCAAAATAAATATTCAAAACTAACACAAAAAGATTGAATATGTTTACTTATAGTAGAAATAAGAGATAGTATGCATTTGTTGTAAAACTGGCGCTAGCTAAGAAGGGGTTTAAAATCCATCTGGTGAAAAACATCTCTGATTTCAAATGCTGCTCTGCTTGTCTCTGTGATGAAAACAACGTCTTCCACAGGTTTTCTCTAGAAAAGAGACATACTTACCAACAATTGACACACCAGTAATTGCAGCATATTTTTGAAGTTAAAGTTTCTGGAAAATGAATGTACATTTCAAATGAACACTATGACCAGTATGCTATTCATTTTGCAGGTGTCCTCTTTCTGTCATTAACAAAAATGACAGTAAGCATTTCCTCATTCAAAATGAACCTATTTCAAAAGCTCTTTCCATTGTGATAAAAAAAAAAAAAAGCTTTAAAACTGTAATATGGAATTATCTAAAAAACTGTAAATAAATGATTTGGTTAGATTACATTTTCATTATTGCTTTTATGCTAAGAGAGTGCAAAAGGCAAAAAAATACAGTAATAAAAGTGAAAATAAAATATCTTTCATATCTTTCATTAAAATCAACTATTTCAAAAATATAGAAACAAAAGATGATTATTAGGAAGCTTCAAATTGTTTTACTTACAGTTATTTTTTCTGTAAAATATTTTGATTTGGGAAAATTAATTTTTATAAGAAAAAACTATGACAAAATTGTTTTAACTAATTATCTTTTTTTTTTTTTCCCCCAAGATTCAGAGCATGTAGGTCACCTTGCAAATTTGGTGCGCTCCTGAGGTAAAGAAACAGAGAAATATGTGCATGAGAAGTCAAAAGGACTGACATATCCTTAAAATTAGAAGACATGAAGTAAAAAGTCTGAAGTAAAGACAAAAGACACATGAATTAGGGATTAGAAAATAAATACAAGAAAATCACTGTCAGGTGTTGTCAAAACAAAGCAAACAGGATGAAACTGATAAAATCCTCCAACACCTCTGGTTATTAGTTTAGCACAAAATATTAAACAAATCTATTTTAAAGTTCTGTTATTTTCCTTCATAATTTATGGTCTTCAATCAATTTGAATATAATACTACAGTTATTTTTATTTCTAATAGGTAGTACAAATACTGGAGACTTATGCCCTCACGCCAAGACAGCTTTTCATGACTCCACATTTCTCCTGCCTACCACAAAGAGATAATTTAATCCTTAGGATGTTTATTTCTATTTCCATCTGTAGATAATGAGGAGAATAAACTTCTCAGCCTCTTAATAAAAAGCTTCACTACTACAAAAATTCTCCTCCCGTGCTTTGGTAATTCTGTTGCCTCAGTGCCTCATTGTCTCAAGCTTTCAGGTAAGTGCATAAAACTCCTAAGAATTGCACGAAAATCCCAGTAGGGAAGTAAAGTCCTTCATGCTAAAACTTTTGAAATGAACATTTAAAATGTTTCAGGCTGTTGGTCTTCTTTATCAGGACCCTAAGTATCAATCTGAATGGATTTATGCTTCTTTGAATTAATACCAGTCCTAGCAGGAGTGTATTTATTAATTAGTGGCACAGCATTATGATCAATGCCTAATAAAAAGTAGTACTCATTAAGAGTGATACAAAAGTGAAAAATCAACATTTTTCCTTCTTTCTTTTTTCTTCCTTTGCTGTTTTTGATTAAGAACAGAGTGTATAGGGGAATTGTGGGGTGTTTTTTTGTTTGTTTGCGATTATTTTTTTGCAGTTCACTTTCTTACTGTGACAGCTGTTGGTTTCACATGACCATTAAAATCTATATATCTATTCTCCGTTTCTTCCAGTTTTGCTATAACTACATTTTGTTAACACTTTAGGAAATGTGAACATTTTCCTTCCATCTGCTAGATGCTTTCTAAAACCCATTTACTTTGATTTAGCAAATCTAGAAACAGCTGGCAAAAAAAATGGATTTTTATTAAGTTCCTCAGGTTTATATTTGCAAGATACATGGCTTTAGCAGACTTTATTAAGGTCTGAATCAGTTTATGTTTCTCAACTCTATTATTTCTTTCTAAATGCTAAGAAACCAGGTGGTCAGATGTTTAGTTATCATTCTGAACATTAACCAGTTTCGTGCATCTGAATTTAAATGCCTACAGCTGATGATTCAAGTGATATGCTTAAAAATTACAGGAATGGTTATTTAGTTTTCAGCTACTACTTTCCTATTCTTTTTAATTCTCAAGTTAGCTATGTCTAATAAGAAACCTAAAAAGGAACATGAAAAATAGAATAAAAGTACTAGATGCCTACCTGAAGAAACCTTCATGCAGGCTATCTACCAGCAAGGCAAAAGCAGATAATAGAGATCGGTAAACAAGCTTGTTTCTCAGCCTTTATCCTGCATTTGAGAGCTTAGAACTGCTATTCTTATTCTCCTCTCTTCCACTACTGCCTCTACTTGTTCCATCCCTTCAATGGGAGGCATCCTGCAGACAGCAGAAGTTTTTTTTCACGCTGACAAATCCAGGAGATTGTTTTTTCCAGAACTACAGAAGACACATCTCTGTATGTGCATTTATTGACAGGAAAAAAAAAAAAAAGAAAAAAGGGAAAAAAAGATGCTTTGAGCCACATTCTTTGAAGTACTACATCAGGTTAGACCTGTGCCCTGCTGGCAGACCAACTCTTCAAGCCTAACCAGACCAGGGAAAAACTCAGTGTTCTGGAAGAAGACTTCCATTAGAATAATTTTTTAAACCAAGTCAAAACAAGTGTTTGTTTTTATATGCCACTTTCCCATCAACCTGGACATAAGAGTAGCAAAAGAATGTCACTGAGATGTTTTGTACCAAGCTGTGCTTGAGGAGATTCCAAATCCGTGATGCCATTTCCAGACGTCTGTTTCCGGACATATAATGAGGAATAGGTGAAGATAGAGCAATGCCAATGTCTGAGATAGCACAGACAAGGCCTAAATCATTGTTGTTCAACAACTGTCCTCTATGCTTCATTAGGCAGTTCACATAATAAAATAGGGCTTCTATACTTTATTTTTCCATGACTCAAACAATAAAAAACAATAAAACACATTTTCTTAACAACCTTGATTTGTGATCAGACTTTCAAGAAATAATTGATTTCAAGGAAAAATAATACCGTAAATACTTTCATTTGAACAATTGTACATAAATTTGAAATTTGTCATAATATTATGGCAGCAGTGTGTGCATCTTCTTTATGCTCAGTTCTTGGGCTTTTCCTGTGGATCCTTTTTTTTTTTTTTTTTTTTAATCTCCAGTAAATACCATTGGCATGAGTACAGTCAAAGCCTTCCAATACATTTGGGAATCCAGATAGTATAGATAAATTTTAACTGACTTTCTACTGATGAGGCTGGCCTCTTAGAAATGAGGGAAACATCTGTGTTCCAAAATAGCCTCTGAAAAATGTCACTAGACACTTGGATACATAAGGTTGACTGATTTGAGTGATGTCTCTCAATAAAAGTTTGAGAGACTAATACCAGAACATCTGACATTTTGAAGTATTTCTTAATAGTGTACTGATAAACAAACACAACTTTAGCCACTGAAAAGTTCCACCTAGTTGCTAAAAGCTCCCTTGGTCACCTTTGACTTGCACCCTTAGGTTCTAACAGATTTTTCAGATAATAAGAATAAATTCTGCTGAGTGAATATTTTGTGTTTAATGTAACCTAAATAGTGGTGTTCCACCACTTGTGTGTTCAAATTAGGCAAATTATTTGTGTATGCAAATTATGATGTGCACATCCCACCAGAATAAGGCCTTAAGTCATTAAACAATAAGATGCAAAGAGTCAACGCAAATTGCTAAACATTCGTGGACACATCTGTCAACTCATATCCTTATCATTTTGTGTAAGTAGTTTTGATACTCTGAGATGTAGCAATTAAAATTTCATTCATGTAAAGCTGTATGGTGTACATTTTTAATAGAGTCATTTTTGAGTACTATAGTTTATATTGTTATTATGTACTGGAAATGCATCTGTCATGTAAAGCTTCATGTAACAGGCTGGCTCTATCTACCTAAATCATTTAGCTGTGCATTGTTAAAACATGGCTATGTGGATCTCATAATGTCATTATCAGTAAGGCATGTAGCTTACTACAATGCAGCGACAGAGGATGCAAAACTGACTTGGCCAGCCCCCAGGTTAAAAAGCCTAGTATTAATTCTATATGTTTTGATTGATATATTCTATATAACCTGAAATATCTGTTTGTAAAGCCCAAGTATAGGAAATAGATGAATTTATGATGAATCTGATTTAGAATACATTACAAGTGGTATTAGATTACACTAGTCATTTCATACTACTAGTTTTAAGCTTATGCTATATTTTGAATACATTCTAGAAGCTGAAGAGAGAATAGCACAAGAGTATATGAAGCAGACCTTCTCATACTTTGTAAGCTAGAAAACCTTTCCTACCCAGGCTCTGAAATTCAAGCATTGAGAAGAGCAAAGACAAACTGAAATAACCAGAGGTGACCATATACTTCATGGCTTCTCCTTCAGGCTCACTTCACCTCCACAAACTGTTTTCACCCACACAAGCAAAAAAGAGCAACAGGAGATACGGGTTCACACTGTGCTGCCTCTATTCTGCACAGATCATGGTGATGCTCCTTTCCACTGCCCCTGCTCTAGCAGCCACTCTAGGCTAAATGGGAAACACATTTCTGAGGGCAAAAGTGCCAAGCAGGACTTGTGACACCCTGAAGGCATTCTTAAAAATCAATAAACCCTTCCAACTATGTGAGTAACCTGTTCTTGAAGAAAATCATATCATCCTTTTCCCTCCCTTTAACAATACAAATCTCTTTTACCCTCACCACAGGCATTCAAATCATAGTCCTAAGCATATTCTTATCTTTGCAGGGCTAGGCAAGTAATATTAGGCCTACTAAACAGAACTAAGTATCCTACTCAGAAACTTATTGCACTTCAGTATCCCTCACTCCTTTACGCAAGATAAGAATCAAGAAACCTGGTATTTTGGGGTTGGAAATCAGAGTGCCTTTCACTGTCATGAATCTTTGCCAAAATATTTTTCCCTTTTAAAGGCATACCAATTTTTCACCCTCTTTTTATGCTTCCCAATTTTTCTGATTTCCTATCCTTGGCTATCTTCCCATACCATTCAGTCAGAAACTGAACCAAGAATAGACCCAAATCACAGAGCACAGCAGAAGCAGAGGAAATGGTAATAAGTTTATGCTGAGTCTGGTATCACGACTGTTTTCTACTTCATATTCAGACAATGCAGAAAAAAATACCAGAAAACAAAGATCAAGATCATGTGGCATGATCATATTTTCCCAAATTTCACAGACAAATCTCCTTATGAAGTAACACGGTGCTAGCACCTTCAGTCTGTGGTCTGGAGTCATAAGGGTAAAGTCTGCCCAAGACCACTGCTTTGATTAGTGAGAAGTAGACGATATTTGCTCATCTACGTCAAATTAATCCTGTATATGCTGGAAACCAATGCAGTCCAAAAGAAGTTTTTTAAGGGACTGTTGCTAACTTCAACCCTTAAACAGTAAGACACCAGAGGGTGATAGAAATGCATATAACAACCTCCATTTGGCCATGCATAGAGAAAGTCAAATAGGCTCAGTCCTGTATTTAAATGGCAATATTATTTGGAGTTTATGGCAACGACCTAGTTCAGAAGGCAATAAATAGTGAAAACAGCAGCCCAGTGGATGGAGCTCAGTCTGCTTTGTCTGGTACCAAGCCCAGGGCTAAGCCTGTGATGGAGCCACCCCCTGGTGGGCTGCTGGCTGTTGTGCAGAGGGAGCCAGCATCGCATTTCGCTGTATCAGCCTTACTGGTCTAGACTGGGCTATATGCAGTTGGGATCTTGCTTGCTGGTCTTGCCCTGATGTTGCCCCGTTGACAGATGTGTTTTGTCAGCCTTGATTTTAACTTCTTTTTTTTTTAACTTCCTTTGACTAGAAATGCCAGTATCTTACATGATGTCTTTTACATACAGTTTGTTGAATACTGCACAGAAGGCTTCTTAAATATAAACAGCTTGACAGAAGAGAAAGTGATGAAATAACAGTTCTGGCAATATATGCTGACAGGAATTGCAAGAGAAGCAAGACAGGAAAAGACAATAGGAGAAGAACAGAATTTTCTCATGGAAGGTTTGTAGCAATTTTAAAATTGTTGTTAGGATTGCTTGAAACAGACAATTGATAACATCTGCAGTCTTTTCTAACAGACTGTTAACAGCGTTAAAGCAAAGTATTTCTAAGCATGACCAATTCCAGTTTTATTGTAATAATGAATACATCATCTTTCATCTTTACCAAAATATACTACATGCTTAATTGCAAAACCTTATGATAATGAGAGCTGCTTACCTTATAATCAATTATTACAAAGCACACTTGCTAAGTGCTAGAAACAAACGAGCCACCAAACCAAACAAATAAAATCTGGTGATCTCAAGATCTTACTCTCCATTTGAAAACCAAACAAATAACAGCAACAACAAAGAAATGTTAAGTAAATGGGATTTGACTTTTTTTAGAACCTCAAAAATCATGATTCATGGAAGACAGAAAACTCGTCTATAACGTGCAGCTCTTGTGATAATTCTGGGCACACACTGTCATTCTGCCTTGAAGAGAGCTACTGGCCCTAATATGCAACTTACGCTACAAGAAAAGAGCACCACATTTATAAGGTTATCTGCACAGTTGTTCTTTTTCGGAAGGCTACTCTCTGTTCCAGAACAGAACAGAACATACCTGTGTGTTTTAAACTCATTCAATCATTATTTTACTATGGATCAAGCCAAATCACAAAACTACATATCATGTTGAGTAGAGGTATAAGGGTGTTCATGTGTTTATCTTCCTCAGGCCTACTGAAGACAACTAGCATATTCATGCATATCCCTGGACAAATCTCGTGAAGGGCATGCTGCCTTTAAGTTTTTCCCTTCACGTCCATCATGAGCTACACAGTGATTTAACTCAAATGAGGTATATGGTGTTCCTGAGGGTATATATGCATTTCTTCCCTTTGATCAGAGAGAGCCATCAGACAGAAGAGCTTATTCCATTCCCCAAGCTGAGTGTCTCGTCAGGCTTATGAAGCACCTCCAGCTAATCCATCAGCGCTACTCAGTGCACCAAGGCCATACTCTGAGGTAGAAAAGGATGGAGCAATATTCATATCTTCTCTGACTCCTGGGAACTACAGGAGCCAGAAGCAGAAGCTTTCTGTAAGACTGTCCAAGAGAACAACTGCAGCACCTTGGAGCATAATTAAGTAAATAACTACTTCTGTTCGACAATTCTCACCAAAGAATGTATTATGTCCTATGAATTCAAAACATGCAATTAAGCAAAACACATTCCTCTCTTTTGTGCTCCTCAAATAGAATAATCCAGAGACCATCATTTTTAAATTGCTGGCTCTATTAGCTTGCACAGCCATCAAATATTCATCTGGGAGCCTGTCTGAGCACAAACGCTTTGAGCTGCGCTCCAAAAGTAAACAAACATAAGAAAAAAAAAACACTTCATAACCACTATATACACCATTATGAATAATTCTCTAGCAGTTATTTAAAGAAGACAGTATATCAAACCATGTTTTTCTTCTACTCTGTTTTTATGCTTCTAACTATAAAGAAAGAAAAAAGGACAAATGGAGCATTTAGTTGAATCTTTTCAGCTTCATAGAGCCCAAATATGAATCATTTATGGATTATGCATAAAAAGAGACCAAACTGAAGGCTTTTACTTTGTGGACTTAAAATCTAATAAGATAGATCTTTAGACATTGATATCTATCCTGCATTATTTATTTAAAATATACTTGAAGTATAATGGCTGTACATATAGTATTTGCTAATTTTTTTAATGACAATTTTTATTTTCTTGCTTTTGATAAGATGGGACAAGTTTTCCCTATACAGTTGTTAATAAAGAACTTATTCTGAACTCTGTGGGGTTTTTTTTTTTTTGCTATCCTTCCTTCATTTAGTGGCATATGATAACACAGGAAATTAATGTATAAAACATCGTCTTAAAATTAAGTAGAGTATTAATTTCCCAGGAATGCTAAAATAAAAAAGCTGAATAACTCACCAAATCAGGCCTACTGTTACCAGGATCAAGCAGAACACTTTGCTGCCAGCCTTATAAAATTATACTTAGCCGTCAAAATAATATCTCATGTAAAACACATTTTCATTCTCACTGTAGGCATCTATTTGGTTTGTATTGAGAGCTGGATTCTTAGGACATCTTTGCAATGACAATTAATATTATAATATTTGCCAATTATTTCCTCTTTAGAATAGCATATAGGTTTCCTTATTTGCTATTCTAATATAACCGAGATCATATTAAGCCAGGAATTGCACAAACAAGCAGAAAGAGAAGGGTTTGTAATATAAAAAGACAAAGAGTACTACATAGTAATATAAAAAGACAAAGAGTACAAACATAGTAGGACTAAATGGTTTGTAACAGATGACAAAGCAGATTGTTGCTAGACATGGTTCAAAACTCAGTTAATTCCAGTTAACTACCAGACAAACTGGGACATCTCAGATTAAGTTCTGCATAACGGAAACATTTCAACTGTACAGCAGCCTACTAAAAATATCATAACTAAGCATCTACCTCATGATCCCTTCTCACAGCTTCCAAAGACATGGCATCTCTGCACTTGGTAACTGATGGCAAATTTCTGTTTTGGGGACATTGTTTCAGACAATATTAGCATAGAAACCAAAATGTCAAGTGTATGATACTTTGGTTGGTTATATGGACATTTTTTAGGCCATCACTAATGTGAGTGATCCTCCTTGAAGGAAAGGTGCTCATCTCTGACAGAATGGATATACAGTGGATTGAGATTCCAAGCTATTATTTCTTCTTTCTGTCAGACAGGAGATGAAATTTACATTTTAAAATATGGAGTCTATGCACATATCTGAGTAAGATTCTTTTTCTTATCTATAGAAAAAGAGGAAAGATTATAGAAAATAAAACCTTATAGCAAATTACTGACCACACGCTAAACACACTGATTCCATTTGCAAGTAATCAGATTGATGCATCAAGAAGTTAAGATTTCCAGAAGTTAAGATTTCCAGAAGACACAGTAACTGACCACAATTTTTGTTTGTTTGTTCCTGATTAAATTGGCCTTTTGGGTGGTATTTACAATAACACTATAAAGTCTAGTCAGGTACTGAATAATTACTTAAGTGATTATCACTTGAAGTAGAAAGGCTGACATGTTAAATGTTGCTCCCACCCCAGCATATTTCACATTATATCCTACGTATGGACACTTTTCATCATTTCTTACTACAACACACTATATAAAAAGAGACTTCATATCCAGTAAACCCAACAGCTCACAGCGTTTCTTAAATGAGAAAAAATGCAAACGTTCAAAATCAAATGCCTAATATAAACTATTCACATGATAGTACTTTTTCCATGTATTCTTGCAATGTCAATTGACAGAAATTGAAATATGTTATGTTTATAGAAAAATGAATGAAATATTTGAAATCTTTGTTCAATTACATATCCAAATACCACCCAGATGTCTCTATAGAGTACTATTTGCATATGTTGAACAGCTTGTTTGTTCCTTTTGCTTTCTTAATAAACAACGAAAAATGTTGTTTTCCTTTACTCAGAGTTTTCTTCTAACAACCAGCTAATCAAAACCTGATAACTTACTAACTTACAAAGTATTTCTTGGAGAGGATTCATTTTTTTCCTTCCTGACATTATTGTTAGGAGATTTACCTCAGAGTCTCTATTTCCATAATTTTATTTGGAACAGATAATACATTGTGCTCTATTTCTATTCTCCTGAAAATAAACAAATAGGCAAAAAACAAACAACAACAAAACACAGCACTGGCAAAGTCAGTAAAATGTATAAAATTTAATGGACAGTTCCATGATTTCAGTATTATTTTTTATTGCCCTCTATTCGATTGATGGCTCTAATCAAATACCGAAGGCAATCATAACATGCATTTCAGATTACTATGAAAACAAAGATTAGCTTTTACATCAATAATTTACATCAAATACTATACCTTTAGAAAAATACACTTTGCCAATAGCTCTATTACTTTACTTCTGCAGGACAAGCGTAAAGAATCAGTAGACAACAACTATATCTGGCTTTTGGGAAATCAATGATTACCGAATGAGCGGCATGGAAAAAGAAAAATGAATGACATCTACTCTTTCTAGATGACTATTTTAAAGTATTGGGAAATGCAATTTGAAAAATCCCCTTAAAATTATACAAGTGGTGAAATAATTCTATGTCACTGTAAAATTCATCTTGAATTTGTCTTAAAGTTTGTTAATTTAATCTAAAATCTGGAAATATTAAAAATATCATATGTGTTGTTAACATTTTCTTTACTCAGGATTTCAAAAACACTCTGCAGCAAGACTTCATTTTAATAAAATTTCTCACAGATGATGGCTGGTGCAAAACACATAGTTTTGCTCATGTTAGTGTCTTCCTTGTATGGCAGATGTAGTCCTCCTTTCAAAGAGATCCTTTAATATATGCCACAGAGCATGCTCATTGCAGATTACTGTGAAAATTTGGCTTAATGTGTATAAATTAAATGATCTGAGAAAGAAATTGCATGTGCGCACACTCTATGCAGTCTTGCAGTTTTGTTTCCAACCAGATGGAGTAGGCTCTGCTCAGATGACAGACAGAACTTGTTGTGATGGTTTTAGAAGAATATGGATTTGTGGCCTATCAAAACTCACTCTTCTCTTAGCATAACTGCGGACTGTCTTGGCATAACTGCAGGCCGCTCTGATTCCGCTGTGCTACAAGGACCCTGAGAATAAAGAGACAGTGGGAATAGGGAAGCAAGGAACTGGGAGTCCTGAGTCTGCAAGGACACTCACAGCAAAGAAGTAAAGAAATAGAACTGTGGATCAAGTGGAGGAGTGGGAACTGACTCCAACTGTGGGACTGAGTGAGCTCAACAATGTAAGAGTCGGAGCACCTGTAGTCTGACTAGACAGATGTGTGAACAGATGCTTTTAGCCAATCATTTATGTTAGTGTGCGTGCGAACAGTAGTGTGCAGCCAATCACAATAAGTTGCTAAGTACATGTTGTGGGAACGAGGGTATAAAGAGGGTATTTGTAAGCACAATAAACGGCATTACCTGATCACATTGATCTGCGTGTGATGACCCAAATCCCCTGCAAGAACTGGCACTGTAATTAATGTCTCAAGATGGTAAGGTTTGCACCACAACAGCACTGAGGAAAAATGACCTAGACAACAGTAGAAATTCACTGTAGGAGAAGAAGTGATAAACAGAGCCTGTGTCTGGTAGGAACAGAAGAAATATTGTTCTACTCCAAAACATATATTAAACTATCTTAGCAATGTAATACAAGACATGACTTAGGCTCTTCAAGCATTTGAAACTCATACTAAAGTTTCATTTTTCAAGAGTCTTGGTAGCATGTATAACACCGCTGTGATAGAAGCATTGTCCAGGCTTGGTTATCAAGCATGAACACGTAATCATTTTCTGGTAAAAGGGAAGTCAGTTAGATAAAAAACTGCTGCCTTTGTCTCTAAATTAGTTTCTCATTTTAACTACTGAATCTTTTCACCTTTTCTCCACTATTCTTTTCTCCACTTTTCTCTCACTATTCAGTTTTACCTCTGAAAATACCGGCACATTACAAAATGTTATTTCAAAGTATCATTAGAACATTTCAGTTAGATATTTTGAAATGTAAATATTATTCAGCTTTCAAATTCCTTCTTTTTTCTTCTTTTTTTTTTCTGCTGCTGTTTTTGTTTGTTTGCCTTTGCTGTTAGTGGCAGCAAAACAGAATTTGCAAGCCGTCCTGTGAATCTCTCTTCACAAACACATATTTCCACAGCTGCCCTGATAGCTGAAAAGATCTCTGTTACTTTTCAGGCTTTTGAGTATGCAAAGCATAGCAGTAGTATTTTTATATGGACGTTTCTTTATTTCTTTATCTTTCCCTTTTCCCTTCCCCACACCTCATCCCTACATTCACAAAAGCTTCACTTTAAACTTAGCAGAGATATACATCTGCAGTTATGAAGCAGGCATTTGGCATCAGGCTAATACTTGCTGCTTCTCCCTGCCTGTCTGCTGTATACGCATTCCTAATATCCTTTCCCCTTATGATAAAAGAGGGTTATAGCTACACTTCAACTAGAAGCAGTCTATCCTGAGAGACAACAATGGAAAGAGTCATACTGTAGCTTAAGTACATACAGTTTAGAAAACCTAGAAAAAAATATTTGGCTTGGTAAAGGCAGTTGCAAGATCACACCAGCTCTCACCCTGGAAACCTGGAAACAAGGTCAAGATCCCTATCCTTTTATGGTAAACTAGAGCATTGGCAGTATACATCAATCAGTCAAAAGTTTCTCTATGTGTTCACTCACAGATTTTTTAAAAAAAATGCTGACTTCAACTTCAAATTCAATGTCTCTACCTTAAGAGCAACCTTTAAAACATCAAGGCAGAATAAATTCCCAACTGCCTGGAAAGTGTTCAGAGGTGCTGATCTCTTGATGTAAGCCTATGAGGTCAGCATTAATACTGTGCATCATTTTTTGAATCTCTACCTGAAAATCAGTTCATGCACTGTTCTCTATTAAGTTATTTATGGCTGCAAGCAAAAGATGATTTGAAGACAAAATCTCCATAGAAACTGGTGATGGACAAGACCCGAGAGAGACCAAAAAAATTCTCAAATCGATCTCTTCCTTGAAGATAAATTTAAAAATTCCCATTTGACAGAACTAAAAAAAAAACCAAAAACCTACGTTGTGTGGTCATTATATTACTATTAGTTTTATACCTAAAAACAAAGGATTTTTTTTCCTTAAATACTTCAAACAAAGTGACAGTAAGACATATTAATCTGATGCAAATGTGGCTGGATTTAATTCCTGGACAAATACAGTGAGTTTCTGTTACAAAAAAGGGTAAAAAACACTTCTTATTTTTCAGACATTATTTAATGTGTTATGTCCATGCATAGGCAAAAATAAATGGTCACTTACCAAGATTAATTCATTAGGTTTACATGATGTTGTCATATGGATTTAACATTACTGCTATGACTGTATGTCAGAGATTTGAGTGGTATCTTCTTTTTCAGAATTCCTACACTTTCATTCCTCCTGCTCTCAAATGTGTTTATTGTTACATATTTGCTATAAAAACATAGTGCTATTACCAACAAATTGATATTGGTGAGTTGCTGGCACACTATGCCATTTGAGTTGGGATAGCATAAAGATGTGATACAAACCTTATTTGTTGTCTTCCTGATGTTGTCCTGGTGCTGCAGAAGGACTGACAGTCCAGATAAATTTTGCCACTGAAAAAGTTAACACACTCTGAAATCCAGTGATCCAGTACACATGGAACCAGCATTCAGAACATGCAGTCTCAGGGTTGCTCTAACCCAATGCAAAGGCCCAGAAGCAGATTTAGTGTTTTGGTGAATAACAAATATATCATTTTCCTGGGCTCTCCAGAAAGCAGCTGAGGAGCTGCTTTTTCACCTGTAAGTATTCTCTGTTCCTAAAATCCCCTGTTAGTGGAAAAGAAAATTACTAACACTTACTTCTATAGTAGTTGCTTTTCAAACAACTGTTCTATCATTCCTCTGCAATCTTCAATGTTTCCCTGAAAAACAGGGAAATAATCAATAAAATATCCTACTTTCACAGGTAGTTAATCTAAAGTTATCCAAACAAACAAGATACAGAAAAGGAATTCAACTCACAGCTGATGTAGTCACTGTTTAAAACCTCATCAGTATGTAGCCATCCATCTCCATCTGCCATTTAGTACTCATTTATCCTCCTAATAATAAATTAAAGTAAATTTGAAAATAAACTAAATTTAAGATCTATAGAATAATTCAGGTTGGAAGGGAAGAGATGTCAAATGGGGTCTAGATTGACCAGAGCAAGTCAGCTATGAGATCAGACCAGGTTGTCCAGGGCTTTGTCTATCCTGACCATGAAAATGTCAATGTATGGAGACTGCACAACTTCTCAAGGCAGCCTATTCTACTGCTTTACTGTACTGAGGGTAAAAAAGTGTTGTTTCCTTGTAGTCATCTGAAACATCCTTTTCCAGGTCTTCTGTACCCCTCAGGTATTTAGACACTTTGATAAGATCCTCCTACCTTGACACTTGTTTTCTCCAAGATAAAAACTCCCAGCTCTCTCAATATCTTCTTATATGACAGCTATCCAGTCCCTTAATGATCTTGGTGAATATGTAAAATAAGTCAAGTCCCAATACATATCTATGTGATGTGGTTGTTAGTGATCTTTCCGCAGTGTATGACCATAAATGACTACCCAGAGAGACCAGCAGACAGGTAAACACTTTTATTGTTGGGGGAATTTGTTTTTGTTTCTTTATCATTATTATTATTATTATTATTATTATTATTATTATTATTATTATTAAAGCCATCTATTCAAATTGTATCATCACAACTTGGAATTTTTCAAAGACATCTTCAGTGTATTTTCCTTTTTTTTCCTTTTAGCCTGCCCCTGCTTCCGTCTCCTGTATGCTGTTTTTTGGCTTTGGAGCTCCATGACAAGTTCTCTGTTTAGCCTTGATTATCTAGTCTCCTGCTATGCTTACTTGTCTTCCTGAATATTGGGATGGACCATTCCTGTGCTCGCAGAGTACTGCCCTTAAAGCCCTGACAGATTCCCTCAGTTCTCCTACCATTCAGAGTTACCCGCCATGGGATCTCAAGTAAGCTGCTGCCTGCTTGTTGGAGATCATGCGACAGTACTCACCTACTCTCCTTCCTCATACCCCTCATGGTCTTTAACTTCACGATTTCACAGTCACTATAGCAGAAGCTCTTATTTATTAACACATCCCCCAAACAGCTCCTTCTTTCTTGTGAACAGTAGATGTACTTATCTTTACCCTTGATTGGTCCAACTACCAAGAACATATCCCTGCCCTTCCAAAACCCCCTTCATTGCTTGCATCCTGCTGTGCTTCTAGCAGATATCAGAGAGATTCAGGTTCTTCATGAGCACCAGATTTTGTTATCTATGACTTGTTTGTTATCCTATGACCTCAAGTGATTTAAAAAAAGGCTTTGCCTAATTCCTCACCCTGTATCTGCGACTCATTTCCACAGTTCTGTCACACTCACTGACCTCTTCAAATCCTGACCCATAAACTCTCAATAAGACCATCCTACATCCCAAGACAACTCAGTACATCTGACCTGCTCCTTTGCACAGAGGGCAGCCCCCATCCCATCCTTGCCTCCCTGAAGAACTGGTAGATCCAGCTGAAGACTGGTCCTTCTCAGCATTCCCCACAGATGAGATACCACATCTATTCCTGGGATCAGCGCTCCAGGCTTGGCAGTCCTATAGGTCCCTGCATACTACCAGCCAGATGTGCCTTGAAATTCCTTGGTCAGGAGTCAGTTGAAGAAAAAGCAGTTAAAGCACCCTACAAGCACAAGCAGGAATAGCTGATATAGACCGCTAGAAACTCCTGATTCCTGGGAGCAAAAGCCTCTATAACAAAAATGTACAAGCAGGGAAGGATGAAGGTCAGCCCTGAGACTGATAAAGAAAACTATTTTGGGACACTTTACATATATTGGATTTGTGTCTTTTTAGGAAAAAAAAAAAAAAAAAAAAAGGAATGTTCTACCAATAATGTTTGAAAATATATTCTTAGCCTTATCTCAAAATTTTCTACCATATAGTCTCATGTGTGTTCCTCATTAGGTTAACTACAGGTCAACTGCAGCAGAGTAGAAATCTTAACTATAACACGAGGTTTGTTCTTTTCAGATAGTCTGGGCTGAAATAGCATTTCTATACCTTAAAAACATACCCTGAATGACAAGAAATACATTCATGAGAGGTAATTTGCATCATAAAAGCTATATCATTTAAACATTATTATCTTCTCCAAATGCTTTCAATACCATCTCCCTAAAATTCTGCTGAAATTACTTTTTCCATCCTAATGCATATTGGCATTCCTTTCCAAATCTTCACACTAATTGTGAAAGGCATCAGAATGATTCTGCTGTAAGAGTTTCTCACACTATTATCATATTTTACACAGGCATCGGGGCCAGCTGTGGGTGCAGGGTTTTTTTTTTTTTTTTTTCTTTCTTTCCTTTAAGAAGATTTTCATTTCTTCCTCATTTGCTGCTATAAGGTTGCGTACAGTCTTATTTTCTCATTTTCTTTTTCTTTTAACGTTTGCCAGAAGCGGTAGTAATCCCCTGTTTTAATAAAGAGGACTGCAAAAGCTATTCTCTCTTTTTTATGATTCCATTTCTAAATTAATACACTTTGTATCTTATAATTTTGTGCAGGTATACTTAACTCTTAAGTAATGCTTCCCTTAACAAGGCTCAGATGAGACTCTTCAGCTCTTTATATTGTGATGACATAAGTAGTGCCATATTTTAGCGTGTGTAATGTAATAGATAGTTAACATGAGGACTGGAGTGTTTGACTAGCTGGCTTTATATTCAACTAAACATGAAATTTGTTGTTTGGAATAGCCCGAGAGGTATTTTTTCTCCTATTAATGCAAGTGCTTACTATATATGGAAGAGTAATGTTATAGTTCTCTAATAAATGATATGCAAGATTGGGCCAGTAACACACACACACGTGAATATGGTCAACTTTTATACGCCACTATAATCAGAATTTGAGACAAAATTCAACTGCAACATGCTCAGGTAAGTACAAGTGGAAACATTGCCTTTTCAGCATATGGGACTTCTATACACTTAACTAAGTAAAATCCCGACAAATGAATTAGCATCGACTGACTTTCCACATGTGAATTATTCCTCTTTCCATACTTCCTTTCCTACTTCGAGCATATATGCAACAACTTTAACCACCTAATGAGATAAACAGTCTACTTTTAGCTCTTCTGAAAATACTTTTAGAATAAAATACTGAAAGTACTTTAAATACTTTAGAAGGACTAAACTTTATTTCAACTGTCCTTCCCACATATTTATGGGAGATATTCGCTGTACTACCAAGAATTACAGTCACAGACTCCTTGGAATCAGGCATTATATGCACATAGAGCATATAGCTGGACCAAGTCACACACAATTTGCCTTTTAAACATAAGGCAAGAGACAATGGGAGGATATGAAATGATAAGAAGGTACACAGAAACAGCAAGGTAATACTGACCTGAAACACAGGATTTGTCCACTTTTACCATGAGTGTAAATCATTTTACAGGTTTTTGTAGACAGAGAAAATTTTGAAAAGACTGTGACAGACTGAGGAAGAGGGATGTTTTTAAAAGCAATAACAGCAGGTTTACACTAATATACTAGCTAGCTGAGATCTAATCCTCTTCCATCATCTTGACAGTTAAATTGAATTCTTTGGCACCTTTACTGTTCACACATTGGAGTCCTAAGCTTGGGATAGCTACTGTGGATCAGCATCTGGGCACATACACGTGCATGCATGTGCTAAGGGAATGTGACTGATACTTGTTTCTTGCCATAAATAATTTAATACTCTTTTTGCTTTCCAGCACAAGTCTTTCATAACTGACATTTCAGATTGAGAAATATAAGCGTCATATTTCAGCATGTTTAAGGCCCACTGAAGTTCTCATGTAGATTACTCCAGGACGTAAAGAAAGCCTTTAAAACGGGGAGCTACTACAGATCTTCCTTTATCAAACATGGTCATAGTTTTAGCCTGTAGTCATATCTATGCTTAAGTTCTGAATTTTGGACAGTTAATTTAACATATGCTAGCGTAAAGAAAGTCATACTCATAGGGTGCTTATGTCTTATCAAAATGTATTCATATTTTTTTTGGCCCAAAAGATTTTACTACTATAATCTTTATAATTATGTCTAATTGGCAGATGTTTTATAGTTACTATTTGCATACAGATGCTTATTTCATTAAGAATATTTTGTTGTTTTTTATACTACATAAGTTATTCGGAATAAAGTTTAATGCGCGTCTCTCTATAAAATCATGTTAGCACCTAAGTCTTTTATAAAAATCTCTGCTTTATTTTAAGATATAACTGGGAGGAAAAGGGGGAGTTTGTGTTCATTTTTAAATTACATTGCTAATCCCAAAGGACTCCAGACTACAAAATAAATTTGTGCTGTATTTTCTGGAGTTATAAACACAAGGTTGAAAAAGCAATCCATATCCAAACTTGTCAGTAGGGATGTACAATGCAACCTTTTGCCCAGAAATGCAGTCATCAGAAAATGAGACAGTCTATGTTTCAAAAAATAAAGAGGCTGCCAAAAAATTTTATTACAGAATTCAAGAGTTCGACTGTGAGAAGAACTGCCATGACATTTTCTGGCAAACTGCAGTTTTACTTTCAAGCTCACAGGTTTTGCAGTGATAAGGGAAGTGGTATAAATCCTAGCAAATTGCAAGTACAAGCAATACTCTTTTAACAGTTTCTAATTTGCCTTAAAAAAGGTATACTAAATCCAAAGTAGGAAGCTGAGCCTGAAATGGGAATCTAGCTTTATGCCTTTTCCCTCATTTAATTCCCTGATACTTCCTGTCCAAAGCAAAGTGAAGGGGTCCTCAGAACTTTTCTCCCTCTGGTACTGGTAGTTGCAGTATAGGCAGGAATCTCAGAGATGCTAAGATCCTCACCCTGTTATCACCTCATATAAAACATACACATATAGTAAACATATAATGAGGATGACAACATCTTTTATGAGTAGAGATGTCTTTCTACAAGGTGGAATTTCTCAAAAAAAAAAAAAAAAAAAAAAATTGAATGTACTGTAGTCCTCCACATCTTCTGCCTGCAACAGTGAAATAGAACCCAGATCTCTCCTCCCCCCTCCCTTTCACTATGCATGTTGCAAAACATGTATTTCATCACAGAGCCAAATTGTCATATCCACACCACAGAATAGGAAACAGTCAAATCAAAATGTACACTGAATCCTATAGCAAGCTGCAGTGATCGAGGGTTGTAATTTCTGTTTTACTTGACTGCTGAAATAAAGTTACAACCAAGACAGTATTTCCTTAACCCCGCAAATATCACTACCATTGTTTCTAGCTCTTCCTATTTTTACGCTAAGGATTTTAAATGACATTTTTCTAACACCTTCCCTATTTTGTGCTTTTTTCTTTTTAATTACCTAAAGTTAAAACTGGTCTTGATCATATCTGTCTGGCTTATCTTCTTATAACTGTCAGATTGGAAATAACATCCCCAAGGCTTTGTTCAGGCCATATACTACTTTGCCTCTGGGAATCTATAATCTAGTCTCTTCACCTTGTTTCTCCCTCAATTTTCAAAATTACCTTATGAAATGGATTTAGGAATGATATTCTTTTATCTTCTGAGAACTGAAGTTGACTTTATCTTACCTCTCACTGAGTTTGCACACAAATGTCATCTTTAAAGGGAACAATGAGTGTAAATACACTTCTTAAGCACTCGAATATCCTGCATAATAAAGCAAACAAAACACTGTGGGTTTGTTTTTTAAGTGAATGAGACATCTAAACAAACGTCAGCAAATATGTAGGCAAGATTTATGTAATTATAGTTTGAGTGTCGCACAATAATGTAATCTATAGTGTTTAAGTAAGATTAGCATTTATGCCAATTTACTCATCACCCATTTCCCTTAGAACTTTGTGCAAAATTTACTGAAATCAACGAAAAGGAATTCACTAGTGTCAGAGAACTTTGGATGAGGCTTTTTTTTTTTCCTTATCTGATTCTTAAAAATGTGTATTTCTCTTATTAAAAATTAACTATAATGGATCTTTCCTTCACAGGCTCCAGTCCTTGAATTTTCAGCTGAGGGAGAACCTAACAGCACTTCTAAAACTATACTACTAAACCAATTTCATATGCATCTGAAAGTAGATCGCATGAAAAGAACGATTTGTGCTATAGGTCATCTATCTATGTGCAAAGATTAGGAGATTATTTTTGCTTCTGCCCAAGGTGCTGCATAATGACTTTCCTACCTAAGCTGTATTTCACATATAAGAGATTCAAATTATTAAAAATAGCTAGCAAATCTGGGTATGAAAGCTTCTGACAGAAATCAAGGAGTCTGCCTTTCAGAATGCCCTAGCATCTGCCCTATCTACTTCCTGAAAAATCCACATTCAGCTCTTCTTTTAAAACGTTTAAAATTTGGTAACCAGAAAAATCAAAACAAAAGAAAATAATAGTTTAGAATGACAAGTTACTATATATTTCTCAAAAAAACAGAATGCATAAGTACCAAATGTCCCGGATAACAATTTCATCTCACTTGTTACCTATTCCCAAAAATTACAAACAAAGATCCACCAGCTGAATATAAAGAAAGCCATGTACATGTACAGCCATTAGAATTAGAAACAATCTGTATAAAGTTTTGGAGACAGAACTCATATGTTATGGAGCATATCATTGTATTTGGTTGTTTACGAGACAACGAATGACATGACAAACGAAGTGTGACACAGCAAGTCAACTCTAAAATAAAACAAAACTCTTCTATTTCTGGATCTGCTGCTTTGGGTTATGTCTAAACAAAACATATCCATAGGAATGGAATAATAAAATATTCAGTGTATTTGAAATGTCAAGGGTTATGGCAGTTCAGGCTGAATTTAAAATGAGACTGAAGAAAACTTGCCCTTCTGGCTTTCCAGCTAAAGAGCAGATTCTAGTTCCTCATGCCTAAGTATAGTTTAGAATAGCCTTGAAGTTGAATCCAGTTGCAACTGTTTACAAAAACAGATTTAAGGTCACTTGTGTTCACTGGTTCTTCAGTATTGAAGGCCAGGAACTACAATTCATAAATTACTCATTTTGTAGAAACAGTTTGCATATCAATTGAGGGATATTCAGCACTCACTACTGAGGTGGCACATCAGATAATGAAAAATAGGTTTTTAACCAATCAACCAACTTTGGGTATTTTAAATAATCTGATAAACCTTATTTTTGTTATATTCCTTAAATTCTTACAGAAATTCCTACTTAAACAAATAGTTAAACCTTCTACATAAAAAAGATTCAGTGGGAGTCCCTACTGATACTGGATGCAAGTTATTTGACTGAAATCTGACTGAAGCACATCATTGTAAAACTGGTTAGGAATCACAATCGTGCTCTGAGAGACAGATGTTCTTACATATAGTTATAGCTAAGCTTTATTATAGAGTTATAGAATCATAGAATCATAGTGGTTGGAAAAGACTTTCAAGATCGTCATACTCACCTGTATGACCATCACCACCACATCTGCTAAACCATGTCCATAAGACACATTTCTTGATATTCCATTTAATCTGTGAACAACACTCAAGGTTAAGAGTTTCTTCTCCCTGCTCTCTTTTTCACTTGTATACATAAAAACAGATATAGAATATAACAGAAATGAGTATCAGAGAACACAAGCTTTTTAATATAAAAATGCTTCATTTTCAGATTATTATTGAATTGTTACATGTACTAGAATCTTTTGGATTACTCTCACTCTCCTGTGAAAGATGCCTTCGTGTTCCCGGCTGTGGTGTGTAATACTTCTCTCCGTCTCAAACAGTAATAGTACCCTAGAAAGCGCTTAAGCACAAGGATATTCAGTGGGTCAGAGATATTCTGTTGCAAAGACTCAAGACTTCGACCAGACTGAAAATCTGAAACCAGATCTTGTAGTTTTTCAGATTGAGAGTTCTGGCATTTAACAAAAATAGGGGCAGGCACACATAAATATGCACCATGTGCCTCCAGCTATGTTTTTATTTTTGGTTTTAGTTCTTATTTTTTTTTCTACTCCTTTTTTAGGAGAAGGGGAGGGCAAAGGGATGTTTTTGTTTTAAGTATAAGGCCAATCTAGAAAGTGATCTCAGAATCAAAAAAATGGGTGGAGGGGGCTTATTTGAGAGCCATAGTCTAATAACCCCAAAATTTCAAAACTTCAAGTTTTCAAAAGGAATCTCTTAAAATAGAAATATGGAGGAGAGGAGAGAGGAATCTAATCACTGACTTTGAAAACATAAAAAGCACTTATACAGAAGATGGAGATTTTCTTTTCACAAAGATGAATAGTGACAGGAAAAGAGGCAACAGGCACCAATTAATTTATGGGAAATTCTATTTGGATATAAGAAACATAAACTTCACTGAGACTTTAACTAAATATTGGAGCAGGCTTACCAAAGTAAAATAGTGGTACAAAATCCACTGCTGGAATTATTCAAGACTTGGCTTAACAGAAGCCTGAATCCTCTGCTCTGAGCAGAGGATTGGACCAGACCATTGCCAGCAAACCTTCCAATGTAGGCCTTTCTGCAAGTATAAGACAGGCAGCATCCACTATCATCCAATCTAACTAAGCAATTTGTGGTGGTGGGTTTGGTTCAAACTTTTCCCATTTTAAGACACCTTAAAGTAAGCGTATTGTCATACCAATAATAAAGAACAGCATAGCCTAATCTTAAATACTTTACTGCATCCAATGCCTTACAATTGTTAGTAAGGAAGCTCTTACATTTTTTTTCTAACATAAGAGTCACTTGCTGTTATTTGAGCCTATTACTTATTTTCCTGCCTATCACAGATACAATTTTTTCTTTTTCTTCATCAGTTTTGAATACATTTTATAATATCCTTTTCCAAGATAGAATAATCCCTTTCCAAAGTAAGGAATCCAAACAATCCTTCCAAAGAGGGAATGAGGCACAGAAGTGTTACTGTGGAAGTCTGTCCTAAATTTTGGTAACTATTCCACATACGGATTCAGTTCTTTTGTTAACTTACCCATTTGTCTCTGATGTCAGAATCTTGTTGAGATGCCTTCCATAAGCTGAATCTGCTTGTTACTTTTATCTGCATATAACACAGACCGTACTAGATATTTTACAAAAAGCTTGGATTCTCAAATAAATACTTATTTTAGTGACAGCAAAGGGAAGATTTTATGAAAGACATCTTGAGTTTATTTCAAAAATGTGACTCTTTAAATAAAGCACAGATTGATTTTTCTTTTTATTCATCTTTGTTGCTCCTCATGATCATAAACATATGTAAAACCCTATCTAATGCACTTTTGGCAAGATCAGAACAGAAATATTTCACTAAAAGTAGTAAGGGTTACAAGGGAGTTAACATTCCTTAGCTTGATATCAGAGTTCAAATGCAAATCCTTGCAGAATATTCATAGCTGGAAGCTTAATAACTATTATTTCCAGGTATTTTAGCCTATCAATGATTCTAACCTTGTCTAATTCTCACTGAGCCGTGCAGAAAGGTACAGAAAATATGACCTAGATTGAACAGTGCAAAGAGAAAGAACACACAAGGGACACAGATGCTAGCATCCTAATTAGAAAATGAAACAGTTAATATGAGAGGAAACATATTTTCTTTCAATAACAGAGGAATTGCCATAAGTATGTGTAGTAGTGTCATCAATCATCACCTCTTCCATGGAGAAAAAAGTATTAAGACTGATAGTGCCCCAAAATTTCTTAATATTTCTTTATTTGAGCAATATGGGGCCTTAGCTATTAATTTTGTTACAGTTCAGAAACAGAAACAACACAAAGAAGAGATTTAAATAAGATTAAAGGTCTGAGTTAAACTGACAAGAGAAGCATGTAAAAATAACATTGAAAAATCTTTCTTATATGACAATGTAGAATAGCAATAATAAACCCACACAACAATTTTTCATTTCCTGCTTTTGTTGTGTACAAAGACTATTTGCAGTATCTAAACAATATTTATGTTCATGGAACATTCAAAAACCCTCTAAAATGTGGGAAAGTTTAAAGCATGTGTATTTATTAGAATGTAGATTGCTGCTAGATACTATTTGCAATGTGCCTGTTAAACTGTTAGTCCACTTACCTTTGACAGCTCTTTTCATGATGGGGCATGGTAGCTGAAGGGATGTGTATATTTGCAAACAAAGAACACCAGGTTACATAAGGTGTGTTACTTAGAAGTTAAAAACTCCCATTATTTTCCATAACATTAGTGCAACTATTACCACAAAGATTTTACAGCTTATCCTCAAAAAAATTGTCAAATATATCTATTTTAGCACATAAATTTCCACTGCTAAGCTATGTATTTTTTGGTTCCATTTTTGCAAATCAGCAAGTACTTGATGAAATTCATTGCAAATTCCAGAGAAACTTGTCAATGCTTACAGATAACAACATATATTCTTCTTAACAATGCCTTAACAATAGATGGTAGAAGAATTTCCTATTTCCAGTTTTGACACAGCAGAACATATGAGCACAATATTATTAATACTTAGTATCACTAGTATGGTCATTAATATGTGTTAATAATATAATTAATAAAAGTCTGTGGTCTTATATTACTAACAATGAAGTCTATGGTCTACACACAACACAAGTGAGAGTGTTCTTCAACTCGACCGTCCTTCATCTTCCTTCATCCTAGGTTAGGTGTACTTAATGTTGTGGAAGTAATTCTGCTATTAAACTGGGATTAGGCCTATAAACATCAGTAGATTACTTCTCATCACAGGATACATTAATATTTCCAGCTGCTTTCTAAAAAGCTTTTGGGTCATCGTTTGCAAACTGAATTACTTGAGTTATCAATTAACCAGCAGTGCATGGTGGCCCAATTTTCATTGCATTTTCCTCACAAAATTCAAAGAAATATGGTTATCTCTACAACCAAAAAGCACAGCAAAACAAAACTTAGTTCCGGTCTAGATGTTTCAAAGAAAGAAGGGAAAGAAATCACGTAACAGCTTGTGCATCTATTAGACACCCAGAAAGAAATCATTTCCATGGACAAAATAAAATAGAGCATATTTTGCTAGAAAGATCATTCTTTAGTTAAGAACAGTAAATTTATATTCAGTTTTCACTACAGTAGCATTCATTTTATAGTACAAAACCCAACTCTTCTTTGTGAAGTTTCTTATAAAATCTCAAATCAGTCCTAATGCATTTAATAATTTTTCCTTCACTGCCCTGATTGATGTTATCTGTCTTTGTACACCAAACTGCACATAATAAACAGGAAGCAATCTGGAACCAAAGAAATCTGCGATGTCCAACATAACAGAAGGATGTGACATACATCATACTGTCAGAATATTCATTAAGTCTTGTCGAAAAGGGCTCAATGCAAAGGCAATAAGAGTCTCTTCATTTCCCTGAAAATCCTCATGTCACCTTGAGCACCTGTGACAGAGCTCATCTTCATCAGACTTGACGAACTAGTAGGCTGCAAATGTGTAATCCCAAGGTCCCACTCAGCAGTATTCCCTGGTCACATAAAGCAGATGGACTTGTGTTTGCCAATTATTTCTGGTGTCAAACATGATGCTGTAGTTTTCTGTCTCTAAAGAAATTAGCTCCCAAACTATATAAAGCCTTTTCTCTTACCAATCTATTACCCTTAGTTTTCTCTTTCTCTTCTCCTAGGCCAAACCAAAATCATCTCTGTCACTTTTTCTTTGCCCATATTAACATGCTAGGAGCATATGGATCAGATAAGAACACACAAGGTCGAAATAGGTATCTAATTTGTCAGTGAATGTTAGAATTAATTTTTTAATACTTTTAACACCATTCATCATCAATATAACTAATTACTATTTACCTATTTTTGAAGTTTCAATTTGTCTCAGAGAACACCAGTACAGCAACATTTTGACCAATTATTCATTACATACAAAAAAAATTACTGAATATATAAAATATTATTTTATAATGATAAGTTTTCCACATGTGCTTTGGCTCAGCAGAATCAAGTATTGATTAATTTCAATCACTGCTTTTATAAATACAAAAATATGAAGCTATTGACCATAGGCAGATAAAAATCCATCTACTGATGAAAATCAAAGCAAATGATCCTATAATTTAGCAAACTTTGTAAGATCAGGAGAAATCATGTTTAATAAGTAAGTGAGGTGATCGAATCACTAGAGGGTTGAATAGTTGAAAGGTTCCTAGTCTTCATTTAACACAGATGAAGCTAGACACAATGTTAACAAGAAACAAGTTTGTCTCGTGTTATATTCACGTTATTCCGCTAATGATAAAAAATCATGCATCAGGAAATGACCTGCAATACTGGTGATACTCACTCTGATTTTAGTATTTTTGAGTAGGTGGTAGATAAAGAAACAAGAATTTTATTCCTCCTCTCCCACTGAAACAGGATATTGTTATTGCATACTTTATTTTTCAAAATATTTATGTGCAAATATAGCACATGCTCTAAAGTTACCAAAGCAAAATTCATATATATATAGATATAAAAACTACATTTGTTCATAAAACATAAATGTTGTAAGAAATAAGATGAAATTTCTGTACATTCTTCTAATATATACTTTACAACATGAGTTTCCACCAAACATCAAATGTTCTAAACAATATTAAATACTTGATACTTTTTTTTTTTTTTTTTACAAATATGGTTTAAGGAAATTGATAAAAAATTTCCATGTCCTTAAATATTTAAATTCTAAAATTATTACAAATAAAATGAATTTAGTATAATTAAAGTACAAATCTGACATTATTTCACTCATTAAACACCAATATACTCCATGTAACAGCCTAATGCATCACATTAACAGCAGAGATGCAGTACAACTGTGAATAAAGTTATGTCAAATGTAAGTTAAATACACCTTCTGCAATCAGAAGAGGTACATCTACTTTGAAACATTTTGCCTTCCTTTCCCAAGCCCATCTCTGTTTTCAGGACTACACGCATTTAGTATTTGCTGCACTTTTATAAAACTAAATTATAGCTTTGTCAATGAAAATAAGCCAAAACAATTGACTTATCAACAACAAAATTGAAAACAAAACCCCTACAAAACAATTTTTTTATATAAAGAAAGTCAAACATAAAATTTTCAATAACTATTTTGGTAATGATACACTTTATTGTCTTTTACAAAACCAGACCATTTTGCAGATTTATAGTTCCTCTGAAGGGCTTGTTGCTCATGAAAATTAAAGACAATTTCCTCCAGTAATAAAATTTACTATAAAAGTATATTAGGTGTCATTCATGTTCAAAAGTAAGAGCCTTTTAACATCCTCCCTAGAATGTATTTAAACATAAATAAATAAAATAAAAATAAATATGAGTCTTAGAAAGGAAGAAAAAAGGGATAAAAAAAAGTATTTTAAAATGTCAAGCAGGCAAATATTATAGTTTGTCTGAAAAATACCTCAGGAAGAAAGTTAAAATTTGAGAGTTTATGAGTTTATTAAAGAGTCATAGATTTCAAGTTTTCATTCTTTGCAGTTTTGTTTATAGTTTATCATCAAAAATGAACATAAAACAACTCATGATAAAAAGAAAAAAAGTATAATTTTAAGGCCGTGTAATTCAATCGAATTGAAACTGATGAATTACTGGTCTTCCTATTCTATAGCTCTATCTCTGAGCCAATGGTCCTCTGAAGAAGTTGCAGTATTGCTTCTTCTGAGTTGTACGCCAGAAAATATATTTTCTTCTAAGATTTAAATGTTTCCTTTTTCCTGTCTGTTTTTTCTGCTCATTAACCTAACCAATATCCCTTACAGCATATGTCCATTCTCTTACAGCAGCTGTCCCACTTCCTTTGCTCCTGGTTAACAGTAGAATCTAACACACTCCATTTACCTCAGTCTCCATATTTCCACCTGGGTATTTTTCATATATTTCCCACTGTTCTAGCTTAAGCAGAAGATCTCCTGGGAGAATCCTGAGAAACAGCTTGGGCTCTTTAGAACCAGGTTCTTATGGATTTAATGAAAAACAATGTTCTTTTGTGGTAGGCACTGAATGGGATATATTAAAAGATTACATGTAAATCCAAAGTAAAGATCAGAGAAAAGCTGATGACATAGATTTGAAAAATTTGTAGTCAAGATTGACCAAGAATGGAACTTTCTCTTTACTGCATTTTTATCAACTTCTCTGAGGTTACATCAGAAACTCATCTACTCTGGCACAAAGCACCACATTATTTTTTTTTAAAATATTTGCTTTTTAAAGGTTATCATTATTTTTTAGCCCATTCTGACTGCTGGTACTCAAATATGAATCCTTATCTACTCAGGATGTATCTACACAGCTCTGCTTCAGTATGAATCCTGAAAAGACAGCAGATAATGCACAGTGGTACACACTGCTCTCAAGAACTTTGGTAGTTTTTTTTCACTTTTGCTACTGTATTTAAGTATTTCTAAATAGTATTGGGAACAAGTAGATAAATTTTCAGTGCATAATTTTATGAAAAATCATCTTATTTTTTCTGACACCCCAAAATGTGTAATAGAAATTACTGATAATGACTGAGACGCAGTACAATATTCCTGGTACAGCTAAAAATGAGCCATATAAAGGAAATATAAGACTTTTCATTCTTTATTCCAGACATCCATTTATGCAATAGGTAATATTGGTTTAAGGATTAGGCCACTTGAAAAGAACAACACAGATACCCAATGACTGTTCAAGAACTAAAACTATCTCTTGCTCCTTTCCCTATTTTTTTTTTTACCAAAGATTGTGTCCCGGTTACACGCATACATAATCTTCTAAAGTTATTGCAGTGAAAAATTCAAGATGTACATTTTTTGCATACAGCATTCCTAGCATGAATTATAATTTTCTTTATTTCCTGTTTACAGAGAATAACCCCCAAGACCAAGATTTTTCCATAGAATGAAATTTCATTACAAAACTCTTTACCTCATTCAAATTCTGAATCACATACTAACACTTCAAGCCTGCAGATGTCTGGTTTTGAAACAAAGCCATTTGTCCATATAGTGTGATCTCTTTACGTGTGCTGTTATAGGTTAGTCATTGTCTGAGCTGATGTCTGACACAAAAAAACCTTTTACCCACTCCACATTTTTTGTAATGTTTGGATGACAACACTACTGTGACAAGTTCATTCCATTGGTTATGCAATCCTTTCCTTTCATGGTACTTTGAGAAGCATTAACATTTGTATTTGTATCTTTTTCTTTCTTTTATGTAAAGATTGAATATCCAGCTCTTACCTTAATTAAGTCTGACACAGGCAAGGATCTGGCTTTATGTAGAGAGAACTTTCATGGTGTTTTAATGACCAGCTATAGATTGAGCAAAGTGATTCTAGAGCTAATGCAAGAAAAAGCTTAGCTCAAATGAGTGCCAGAGCTGTCATTTTCCAATTAGGAGGCTTTTTCGTCTCTCATGACAGTGAACTGCCACAAATTACATGCTCTAACACTGTTGGTTAATCTTTTGCCACCTGACAGATGGAAGTAAATCAGTTGACTTATGATAATCATTTCCAGGAAGTAAAGAAATATTTAAATCTTGGCATAGTTTTGCATCCGTGAGGATAGCATTAGGAGGCGTTGCAACAGCAAGCCATTATTTTCAGACAGGGTGTCATCTGAAGTGTGTGTGAGGTGGAATGAGTGACAGGGAAAGGGGAGAATATGAAAGGCATTATTCAACCATTTCTCCAAAGTTTTGCCACTCGAGCAGAAAGTGTATGATTGTTCATATCTTGCATATCTTATTTTGGGAGGTTGCATGAAAAGAGAAAGGTCATCTAAACTTCACCCACAGCAATGAGGAAATAACTGGGGTACTGCCTTCCCTGTTCAGGGCTTGCGGATTGGGTAAATGGCTTGCAGTTTTACATTTACAGTGATTGGCTAGTACTTCATTATTTGTGTTATCATAGGTCAAGCTTAATGCCTGTTAACTGTGCTAAGGGGAGGAGCGTGTATTAATGTTATAAAGGTTTCATCGAATGCTCAATAAAGTGTCTTTGACTCATCATCCCAGAGACAGCTGTTCCTCATTGCTCCCACATTTTATATTTTCACAAAGTTGAATAAATTTTAACAAAATCAAGTTGTTATCAGTTGTGTATTTGTAAAAGAAATGCTTACAAGTTTCTTGAAGCAGTGCTCACTGATATACAACTTGTAAAAGTATTGGTCAGATAAATCTTTCTCTAAATGTACCTACTATTGAAAAGTAAGAGAAAAATGTGCTGCTCTGAAAAACACTGGAATGAACCCAATAAGAAAAAAAAATGAAGAAAAATAAGTCTATTCATGAAAAACTAAATAGACAAAATAGATATGAAAATTTGTGAAACATATGCTAAGGTTAAAATATGTTAATATATATTATGGATTTTGAGATGATGCTAAGAGAAGCCAAATTGTTTGCATAAACCTTATTCTCTGGTAGCGCACGACCACATAAGAGCAAAAATTTCAAAGCTTGAGAAGGTCATGCTCCCAGTGTGCTTTTGCAATTTTCCCCTCTTAACATAAGCATATAATAATTCGGAGGACAGCTTGAATTTCTATGACACCTCTTTGCTCTTTGAGTGATTACCCTGTCCACCATTAACACTGAGATAAGTGCAGTAAGGCCTTTGCTGTATTAGTACTTTAACACATAACTTCCTTGCATCAAACACTTCTCATTCAAAATGATCTCACTTATGTAGTAAGTAAACTATTATTAAAGGGATGTTATAGTATATAAATACAATTTAGAAGTCATGGTAAAATAATTAAAAAATTTAAATTCCTTTTTGCTTTCTAGTAGAAAACTGAACTCAAACTTTTCCACAGTCAAGAAGCTCTGGAAGCATACTTGTACTGTAAAACTAACAGTCTGGGTACATAATCATAGGATACATTGCAGGAAAGGAAGCATTTACCATTAACTTGGCCTACTTGTGCTCATGAAAGATGGTTCAGTCTCAAAATGCACAGCCCCATCCTATCGTTGTCACCTTCACACTCACAGATACATTCAATCCATTTCCCCTGTGTTCATATAGCCATAGCTCCTGTTTCGCTCACATTGCAGGACAGAGGCACACAGGGGCTAGATTAAGATTAAATGAGTATTAACACAGTCATCCTCCTAAAATTTTCTAATTTATTTTAATATATTTATCTTTCTGTTTTAGCTCCCATTGGAAAAGGCTCTTTTCTCCGCTTTGCTGCTCTCAGTGCTCTTCCTTATGCTGCAGAAGACCTTGTATGTAGGTAGTATTATCAGGACTGCTAATTAAAAAGATAGCACTGTTGCATTCTCAGAAAGATATGAATTATATTAAGAATTGCTATCCTTTCTCTCTTCTTTCATATTTTTTCCTGACAAATTTTAAAATCATGTTCTAGAAGGGAGTTTTTATTCTGGTTTACCAGTCCAGCTTTCTTGCCTTCCTTCTTATGCATAGTGGTTTTATATCTTGCCTCGTCCAATTAAAGACAGACGCATGATTGATAAAAATTTTAACTCACAATGCACCCAGGATACATTCTACATATCTGCGTTGAGTGGATTCTGCAGTGGCATTTAATTAAATGAATTGGCCATAATAAAGGGTCATACTAAATTGGTCGTACTAAAGATATTTAGTATACTAAATAATATATACTAAATAATATACTAAATATACTAAATATTTAGTATACTAAATATCCCTTCCAAAGTGCCTAAGTGCTTCCTTCCTCTTCAACATTCTATTGATGTTTTCATTACATGAAGCATGGTGTACCTTTAAAGAATAATACATTAAATTGTGTTTTTCAGCACTTTGTACATCCATGCATATATAAACGCATACACACTTGTTTTTTTAAAATTTTCTTAGCTACACCATTGATTTTTTTCTGCATATACAAAGAACTTACATAAACACTAAAAAATACATTTAATGAAATTAGAGTTAAAAGTTAAACATCCAAGTTACAAAATAAGTTACATAATTTTTCAACTTATCCAGAAGTTTATTGCTATATGTAAGCATATACAGCTTAAAGCATCTCAATCAACACACATATAAAATTATGTAACCACTATACCTTATGCATGTTAAAATTGGGTCTCTGAGGTTATACATGAAATTTCTTATGCTATAAATAGATCTTCTAAATTTCACATTCTAATATTGAAAAGATGTCTTTGGTTTGGAGTTAATATCTCGCATCTTCTTCCTACTCATGTGTTAAAGCCCCTGTCTCCTCTGCCATATGTTTCCAAATAAGTTGGGTTGAACTGTGATAGACATTAATATCATACTTATATCCTCAGATTTCAAATTCATTTACATAGAAAACCTAATATTAAAGATAACACAAAGATCCACCATTATTGAGCTTTCGAGTATGGCCATTGTATGACATTCTGCTGCATTATATTCATCTTTCAAAGCTGTCATTTAAAATGTAACTATAACTCTAAGGGGATAATCTCATTATTGTGATTCATGAATAATTAGGAGAAAAGCAATAGCTAAACTGGAACACTGAAAGTCTGTCAGATTATGTTCCTGAAAGATTGCATTTAGTTCAGAACTATTAATTCCTCTCCTCTTCCCCATGACTGAGGCTTTCAAAGCTTCACCGCTTTGTAAGTCCTCTGGTGTCCAATAAAGATTGAGTTGATAATCTCCATTTTCCTCAGTGGGGAACTAACTGGGTCTTTCCAGTCTCTGGTGCCATAATGGGCAAATCAGATGCTTAAACATTTAATGTGTCAAAATACCTGTGGTATCTGCAAGCAATTTGGTACAGTTACAGAAGATACCTGGGCTACCCATACCCTTCTCAAGTGTCTGAAGGCTGAATTCTGCTAAATTTGTCCATTTTTAATAATGTAAATAGGTTTATTCATTCAAATTCAATTTGGACCTTCGTGTGGACAGAATACAGTAAAGTGAAGCACTACAGAGATCAGAAGTGGTACTTTTGCCCCCAGAAACATTTGAAGAAAAACAAATGTGACAATGGCAGGCTTAACCTGCACACATATTTTATTAGTTTGGAATAACAGCTTGACTTCAGTGCAATTGCTTTAATATTAAATAAACTAAAAAAAAAAGTCATTCATAGAGGAACAGCTAACAAACACAACAGAGATAAACATCCTTTGACAGCTATGTACAAAAACAAGAGTAAGAAATATCAAATTTGCAATATGAAACAGCCAACTAAATAAGAATTTGCTGTATTATTACTTTGAATAAACAAGCAAACAACTTACTATGACAATCACAACTAAAGTAATATTACTTTGGTTTGCATGCACAAAATCAGATGCAATTGCATCTAAAAAAAATCTTTATCACAAGTATAATAATATTACAAATAGAGGAGAATAATTTTCCTTTGTAGTAGGAGCATAGCTGAATGTAAAGGGATATGATAATTTTCCATAAATTCATTCAGAAACATACAACTGTTTTCCATACAATCGTAGATAGCTGTGATTCCCAGCTATCTTAAGGGATACCTAACTTCCCTCAGGAAGGGACCTGATTTAACTGACCATGATTAATAAATCATGGTCACAGTATAGATTATTCCCAAACTCTTTGGATCGGAACATTATAATATTTTTGCTTATTTGAAAAACAGTGAGCTAAGGAGGCAAGGGAATGCAGTCATATCTTCTTAGGATAAAGAACTGAATTTATTCAAATATTTCTTTATAAATAATTTTATTGGGCAGCTAATTGTTCTTCTGCTTCTGCCCTCGACTCTTCAATATTATATACCTTTCTTGAGATGTCTGTATCTGTAAATAGTAGCCATGTCTATGTCTGCATTTGACAAAAGAACACTTTCAGGCATGGAAACACAATTGTTAAATTGTTGGAATGTCCCTTGTCATGTGTTTGGCTCATACAGACTTGAATTTTCTAAAATGATTCTCAAGAATGGGAAGGAACAATTCCTAACAGGCATTCTTGATGCAACCATCCTCTCCTGAAAGGCAAGAGAACAGAAGTAGATGTATCAGCCATTTTGTGCCAGTCATTTTTAGTGATAGGGAAGGGTTCCTTGCATATTAAGTTTACTAGTACACACATAGCCTGACTATTGTTGAATAAAGTAATGAATTAATATATGTCTTACATAGATGGAAGTACTGCTTTTTGCATATAAAGCAAATGGCAGGATACCAACAATAAGCAACATCCCTCTTGTGATTCACTGTAGCTCTTCCATCACACTCCATCAAAATAAACAAATAAAAAAAACCCCACACAAACAAAAATCTTATTTATGAATCTTGATTGAAGACCATAACAAAGACAAAATAACTTTGAATTTTAATGCCAGCTTCAGGATACCTGAATTTAACAGCTTTTTGTTGTTTCAGATTGAATATACATATCATCTATTCTATTAATCAATTCCCTAACTAAATTACTCAGTACTAATTTATCCAAGTCAAATTTTCTTCAGATTTTCACTTGATACAGTCATTATTCTCATAAGTCAGACCACCAGTCCAGATATTTATAAAGAAAAAAACAAACGAAGATCCAAAAACGAAGAAAACCCGTTGGTTAGCTATTAACCACCTTACCAAAAAAAAGTGTAAGTAGCCTTATATACCTTTTTTGAAAGTTGGGGGAAAAGAATGAATCAAATGACTTCTTGTGGGGTCCCATTCATGCATAGTATATGTGAATCTTGATATCAGATAATCCAGAGAAAGTAAGATAAAACAGTACTTACAACTGTACAGTGCTGAGCAAAAGTCAGATGTGCTCTTTACAGTTGTATTTTGTTATGTATGCTTTTGGGATGCTGGTGTGCTACACTGGAGAGGTTAGGAAGGATTTACACTTAGACCAGCACAGACGGTAAAAGACTTTGTCTTTGTTCAAGACCTACTGCTTCTAGCTGTGTAATTATTCAGGCTTTCATATTAATAGAATAAATGGTACAAATTAGTATGATCTTTTGAACTTCAGAATTGGTGTTTCCATATGAGATTCAGCAAATGTGATCTGAAACTTGTACAATGCAGCAAAATTGAAAAAGGGATATTCTAATACAGATTCTGATGAATAAGATATAATCATAGTGAGGTGGAACATCATTTAATAAATAGTGACCTATATTCCATCCCAAAATTAAAAAATTCTAACTAGGCAAAATAGAAACACAGAGAAGCTTTCTGACTTTTTTTCCCGTCCGTTCTTTTCTTATACCAAGTTCACCCATTTAGTTCATTCATCTATATCATGTATCATTTCTATCTTCCACTTTTTTTTCTTCCACCCTTTTACTTACGTCAGCTCAATGCTGCAAACATTCTAAACTGTTAGTGCAATGGTGTTACCCTATTTGTGGTCACCCTACAAACTCTACTAGAAACAAAAGAAAGGAAACAATAAAGACATTAGAAGTTCTTTGTAGCAGTTAAAGACACATATCCCTGAGACAGATAAATATGACTTAGCATATTAAGGGTAAGTATTTAAAGTGAGTATGGGATGGAAAAGGAAATTCAAAATATATATTGAAGCATTCTGCAATGTAAAATCCTTTCATCTTTTTTCACATTATAGTTTGAAAACTATATTCTAGAGAAGATTTAAATTTGGTATGTAAAATAGACACTTTAAATATTATGTAAGATTCACTTAAAAAAATATGTTTTATAATTAGGATAAATACGTAAGCAAAGTGATCATTGACATTAAGATTTCTCCGTAAGTTGTGAGAGTGTTTCCTTTTGCAGGAGCACAACATATTTCTTGATGCCAACTTAATTTAATTGGATGTTCTTTGATGCTGCAACTCAGCTGAAGTGTTCTTAAAATGGTAAATTGTATCATAAAAATACAACTAATAGGTTTGGGAAGTTGATTCTAGAAAATACACTTGTTAAGAGAAAATGGAAAAAAAAAAACTTTCAGTGCTACTATTCGTTCCAAGCTAATGCAGTAACATGAACTACAGGTAACCTGTGGTAACTCCAAACACAGTGACCACTATAACTTTTAAATAAAGATACTTTAAAAAAAAAATCCGTCTCTTCCACATCAATATGTGAAAATAGTCACCATAACATGGAACTGTGACTACAAATCAGTAATTCACAATGAAAATAGAAATGCTTATAACCTTTACTAGAAAGAAAAACGTACTAAACATCAGGAAAACACTGTTTAGGGACAAAGTGCCACAGTCCCTCACAAAGGAAAACCTTCAATTATCATTACCCCAAATCAAGCCAGGACAATTAAATTTTATGCACAGCAGAACTATAGTGAAGGAATACAAATGCTGCAGTTTCTTAATGGTTACATCATCACTCTCGCTTTCTAGTTGCAGGAACCACAACATGCAGATTGTCCACCCCTTCAGAGAGTTTTCTAGAATCTCACAATAACACATGAGAGTTTCCGACTGTTTCATGCTCCAAGTCAGAGCTCTTTTTAACCAACTTCAGAAATTGAAAATAGTTTCTTAAATAAGACACAGTAACCTGTGGCCCTAACAGATGAGCAGACAAGCTTCATTAATAAGAAGAATTTATTTGAAAATAATTTGTATGAGACAGCTCGGAGCCCTGTAAATTATTTGGAGTACCTTTAAATAGAGAGAGAAAAAGGAAAGAAAAAAAAAAGTTCACTTGGCGAAATGAAAATGTCCTGTTTATTGTGATTAATAGCACATAGGAGACATTCGACATGAAAAAAAAAATGAAGTCTCTGATCTGTTATGAGGAAACTCATGAGGTTCAACAAGGATAATTGCAGGGTTCTGCACTTGGGGAGGAATAACCCCAGGCTCCAGGACAGATTGGGGGCTGACCTGCTGGAAAGAAGCTCTGCAGAGATGGATCTGGGAGTCTTGGTCAACAACAAGCTCTCCATGAGGCAGCAATGTGCCCTCGTGGCCAAGAATGCCAATGGGATCCTGGCCCGCATCATGAGGAGTGTTGCCAGTAGGTCAAAGGAGGGGATCCTGCTCCTCTACTCAGCTCTGGTGAGGCCGCACCTTGAGTACTGTGTGCAGTTCTGGACTCCCCAGTACAGGAGGGACATGGAGCACCTAGACAGGGTCCAGCAATAAGCAATAAAGATGATTAAGGGACTGGAGCACCAATCATATAAGGAGAGGTTAAACGAGCTGGGCCTGTTTAGTCTAGAGAAGAGAAGACTGAGAGGGAATCTAATCAATATGTATCATACCTGAGGTATGATTGTAGGAAGGAGGGGGCCAAACTGTTCTCAGTAGTGGCCAGTGATAGGACAAGGGGTAATGGGCGCAAATTGAAACACAGGAAGTTTCATCTCCATGTGAGGAAGAACTTCTTGACTAAGAGGGTGATGGAGCCCTGGCAAAGGCTGCCCAGAGAGGTTGTGCAGAGAGGTCTGGAGATCTTCCAAACCCACCTGGATGCCCTGTGCCACATGCTCTAGGTGTCCCTGCTAGAGCAGGGGGGTTAGATTAGATGATCTCTAGAGGTCCCTTCTGATCCTAAGGATTATGTGAATCTCTGATTCTTATGCACAAGACTATGCAACATGAGAGGGGAGACTACACAATGAAAAGACTATCACATTTAACTCTGTTTAACTCTGTTTAGAATACTTCAGAAAAACTGATTCCTAAAATAAATAACATTTTTACCGCAAAAAAAGGAAAAAAAAAGTTATACCTATCTCCAATTTCTGGAATTATCTTTATGTACAACTTGACAATCACCATCAAATACAGATTGTCCAAAAATACTGCCCCAGTGCTGGCAACAGGGTTTTAGTTTCTGTAACAATGAATCTCTGAAATTCGACAACTGATTGGGAGAGATTGGATCCACATTGTTAAACAGGTCACATGCATCCTTGCCAGCAGGTTGGCCAACCTCGTAAGGAGGTCCTTAAGAGCAGAAGATGTTGTCCATTTTGACTTCAGTAAATCTTTTGACACTGTCTCCCATAACATCTCCATAGGAAGCTCAGGAAGTGCATGTTAGATAAGCACACAGTAAAATGGAATGAGAACTGGCTTAACCGTAGAACTCAAGAGGGTTGTGATCAGTGGTACAATGTCTAATTAGAGGCGTGTAGATAGCAATGTACTCCAGGGGTCAGTACTGGATCCATTCCTCTTCAACCTACTCATGAATGATCTGGATGAAAGGATACAGAACACTCTCAGCATTGTACTAATACAAAACTGGGAGAAGGTGGTGAACCACTAGATGACTGTGCTGCCATTCAGAGGGACTTGAACAGACAGGAGAGATGGGCAGAGAGAAAGTTGATCAAGTTCAGCAAAGGCAGGTTCACGATCCTGCACTTAGGGAGAGAAAAATAACCCTCTGCACCAAGACAGCCTGGGGACATACTTCCTCGAAATCAGCTTTGCAGAGTAAAACCTTGCAGCTCTGGTGGCAACAAGTTGACCAGAAGTCAGAAATGTGTCCTTGTAGCCATGAAAGCAAATAGTCTGCTTGAATGCATTATGAGCAGATTGAGGGAGGTGATCCTTCCCCTCTGCTCAGCCCTGGTGAAGCCCCACATGATGTACTGAGTCCACGTCTGGGCTCTCCAATACAAGAGACATGGAGCAAATACAGCAAATGGCTCCTAAAGCCTGCTCCTTTTTCATTACATAAGTGTAAGGTACATCTAACTGAAAACTATCATTGATTACAGCAAGAAAAATTGCATTATAACATAGTCCAAAACAAAGATCTCATTTCTAAGTGTTGTTGAAAGTACGGGGCACTGAAACAAACCTATCATTCATGAAATTCCAAAGGAATGCCTAAAGATGAGCCGAGAAAAGCATTTGACCCCATGTTTGTACGTGATTTTTCTCAAAGATGACTTGGGCTTTTCTCAAAAGCAAAATGTGTACGAATACTTGTGCTACTCCATGGGGAAAAACTACATAGATTTGTCACTGTTTTGACATTAAACAGTTCTGAAAGGTGAACATTTTTGTATCTTTTAAAGCATTCAGTTGTAAACTGCAGTAGATTAATCTAAGATACTTATGTAATTTACTGGAAATTGTGTAAATTATAGGCTTCAGGAAATTCATACTTTATATTCCCTCACTAGGTTTTGTCAGACATTATTAGAAAGCTTCTTTTTCCTTATATAAGCTTCTCTTGGGTATAAAGAGTAATGCTCAAGTGCCTCCCTACAGCTATCTTCCAAAGCAAATAATGTATTTTCATTTTCATTCCAGCAAATAATGTTTTGGATATGTGCGAGCAGAACACAATCTCTTATCTCTAAAAAAGGTAAAACAACACACCACATACTTTACATTTTCACCGTTTTCATTCTGTTCTTAACCCTTTTAATGTGTCACATGAATCAAAGAGCATCCTTCTACTTACAAAAAATAGGGAAGGCCTGGGTGCACAGAATTAATATTCTTATTTCATGTATGTTGTGTAGACCAAGATACTAGTTACAATTTCTGAGTATAGGCATACAGATTATATTTATCACATAGGGTTATTTTATATTAAAATATAGATATACTGATTTTGTTAAGCATAAGCCCCAATGAACTGCATAACCCTTAACCTTGTGCTTCACTATGATTGCCAAAGCTCTAAACCTTTTGTTTAGGCTTTAACTTAAACTCTTGCTCAAACAATTGTGGGTTGAGGCAGAAGAAAGATAAACAAAATAATGGATTAATAAGCCATTCATATTGACATACCTTCCCATCTGTCCTGGAGTGGGAGGTGGGGAAACAGAGGGGGCAGAAGGTTTCTGGGCAGGGAGAGGGGGGAGGTAGTTATAGGAACTTCTCTTGAAACTATTACAAATGGCAGGGCCGAATCTGGTAAATTTAGCTGTATGTGAAAAAAAAAAAAAAAAAATTTCTTCAATACCACTCACATGGGAAAAAAAAAAAGAAAAAAAAAGAAAGAAAAGGCTGCATTCTAGTTCATGGAAACAAAATTTTTGTGACCTGAAATAGCAATAGCTTTAGAAATGTAAAGACATTCTGATACCATCTAGAAGTAGAAAATCATTCCTTGCATGATAATCTGTGAAGAAAGATTGTGAGAAAAAGTTCTTTCAATGTAATGACCAATAAAACCTTGCAAAGAAGAGAGAAGAAAACGCATTTGGAAGACGTGTGAAAGTAATCAAAACAATGTGTGTAGATTCAGACAGTTTCTAGCAACTATTTGGATAGAGCACAAAAACACAACAACAACAAAAAAACCAAACAAAAAAAAAGTACTTTTAAGTAGAAGTTCTCCCAAATGCTTCATCTCTCCTCACGCAATCCCAATCCACTTCTAATCCTCTCTTTATCAAACCATAAGAAAACATTGTGTGATCACTACAGGATATTTGCTTGAAAGGGTGAGAAGTGGTATGTGGTAATTTTATTTTATTTTAACCAGTGAAATATCTGTGTAGAAGAGGAAATTGAGGGGAGAGAGAGTGGAAACGTATTACAAGGTTGTATTTTTCCATGGTTACCCAGCTGCCATTCAGAATAAGTCAGAAGTTAACTTATTAGAAAAAAGTATGCCAAAGATGACCTTATCTTTCCTTTTACGCTATTGCTCATGTCCTCATTCTATTATCAGACATTCCCATGATAACTGATGAGCTCTATCCACATGCAAAACAGCAGCATTAGAATCTGTTAATACCTGAGTAAGCCTATTACCTATGTACATACACTATGATAATAAACTCTCCAGGCTTTCCTTGAAATTAAAACTGTTAATTTTTCTACTGAATTGTTTTGCTCTAAAATTCTATTTCATGTGTCACTCTTTTTCACAGCCAACAGATCATTTGTTTGCAAAAGCAACAAATATTTAACCCATGAAGATATTTTGTTGCATACCCTCAATGTCAAATGTCCTTCTCAACAAATAATCAATCTAAACGTCCAACTCACTAGGGGAAAAAAATATAAAATCCTCCTTTGGTGTCTATGATAGGTAAAATTTCTGCTTTGGAAGTTTGTTGAGATTTATGGAAGTTGAAATAGATGTTTCTGGATTAAATATATATTGCATCATTGCCTACAGTAGAATCACAGACTTGGAAAAAGACACAGACTGATTTCATGCACTGATTTCAGTTTCATAAGAGTACTATCTAGAAAACCCTTCAGCTGTATTTTGGGGCCTTCTATGCTTTCTTCTCAAACCAAACCTCTATACAAAGCCAAGTGATTGCAGAAGTTGAGAAATTGTAGCTCTGGTGGGACAGACTACTTTTGAGTTGCAGTCCACACCCATGTCTTTTGAGGGTCACCTAGCAGTTCTTCCAACAACCTAGGTGTCCTCAATTTCTATATGTCAACTTTCCCAGGTATGCATCTGCTAAAATATGGGGTTGCTGTATCAGTTCCAGAGCTGAAGGCTGGAAGTAGAGGGTGCAGGCAAAGCAGAAGACACCTGGAAATGGTGTCCATGGATGCCTTGATGGTCTAGATGGCTGCCTGAGATGCGAAGAGGACAACTTTAGTTATAAATCCAGTATTTCTGGATTCAGCATTGGTCACTGAATGATACAAATGCACTAACACTTTTTAATTTCTGTAACAAGAGGAGAAATATATTTCAATTACAGGATTTTTCAAAAGAGATACTAACAACTGAATTAAATCCTTCAAATTATGCTAGTGTTCCATTAATCTCTTCAACAGCACTTTGCTGCCTTATAACTAAAATTTAGCTTTGTTATACACCCTTTGCTTTTTAAGGATATTTTTGATGCCACTGTCAAATGGGACAATAATTCTGCTGTACTCCATCCTCATTCCAGTATCAAATAAATTTAAAAATTACAGTATCATTCCTAGCATGCTGGCCCCTTTACTTTGAGTTTCATCAGAATCACCATAAATATCAAATTTTGCATTTGACAGACAGACAATTAATAACACTGTTCACTTTCTGATGATTGGCTTTTGGAATGAGCATTCTTTTCTTCCCAAGCCCAAAAGGAAAAAACGGAAAAAAGAAGACTCTGTTCCATATGCTATACACTTCTCTGTCTAAAGATTGTGAAATTGAAATTGTAGCCAGACTTTTCAAAATCAGAAGGTAAATCATCTGCATATGCAATTTTAATTAGAGGACAAGGTAAAACAAAGTAAGGAGGGAATATCTCAAGAGAGCAAGTATCAATCCAGTATCTCAGCAGAAAGAAAATATTTCCAAAATAAAAAAATCATACTTTAATAATATGTTTCTAAAATGATACTTCCTTTAATGGTATGCTTAAAGCAAAAGTAAATTTTGGATTGGTTCTTTTATAAGTATCAAAATAAGTGAAAATTACCTATAGAAAAAGAATAAAACTCTCATAGTAATGCTTAAGTTTGGGGCTAAAGACACTAATACCGTTTATGTTGCTAGTCACCAGTTTTGAGAGGATTTTCCATTACAAGATCTCTGACTTAGTTCCAAAAGATCCAGGAATGGTCACTGAACACAAGTTTTCCCACTAATATCACCACAACATGATGCTGAAACACATAGCCACCAAATATTTCTTTAGTGCACATGCAGCCAAATTATCAGCATGATAAACTTGTGCTGAATGACAGCCCCTGCCTTGGAGAGCTGGCCATATGAATAAGCAAGACAGGCAACATGCAGACTATATGCAGTGTGAGGTATCAAAAGGTAAGGACATCTGCACAAATTCGTAGAGTGCATCAGTCTTTGGATTGCATTTAGAGTCGTAGCTTCTTTATCATGACTGTAGTGCTCTAACATGCTAGCATATGAAAGATACCCCTTAGCTCTTGTAGGTTTTGTAGGTAGCCCTAAGGATTATAGATGGTAGCTTATGACTGATTAGTATTTATTGTTTGTTGTATACCAACAGCATGCTTGGAGCAGAAAAACAACACAAAGACAACACCTGCTTCAGAGAGAGAGAGGGGTCAGAAATAGAAATGAAAGCAATTACAGATCTTTCATGCTAGCTTTGAATCCATGGAGTTACAAAAATTTAAATACTGAAGTTACCCACAGGCAATCTAAAAGGGATTTATTTCAAAATTACCCATCTTGGATGAATAATCATTTCGAGAGCCAAGAGAATTAAGCATTCTTTTGACCCTAGTATGAACTATATTTTAAAGAACTTTTATGGAGCCCACTTGTATATCCTTGCTTTGTTTATAAAATGTATGACCTTGCATCAGACACAAATTAAACTACATGAAAACACATTTGTAAAAACAACATGAAGTTGGGATGTATTTAATGGTAAATACAATATACAGTAAGCAATCATTAATTGTAAGCTGAGGTATATGGTGTTTATAGATTTTACAAAAAGAAACAAATTGTTCCAATGTTTGCTTTGTTAGCGTTATTGTATTTCCCTCAACTTTAATAATGTACCATTTACACTGTGTACAAACTATAAAATGCAGTGTATATAAGGGGAGAGTTAGCATAGCTAGACAGATGCAGTCTATTAGAACAAAAAAAGAGGGAAGGGGGAAACACCTACTTGTAGGTAGGTGCAAGAGTGGCACGGGCTAAAGTTTTGTTAAATCATGCAATTTAACCATATTTAACAGTCATTCCCTAGCCTTCTTTCTATTTAAAGGGAGCCTGCTATTTATCGTCCTAAAAGCACGCCCAGGTAAATATACAAATGCCACCTGGAAGGTGCTGCAGAAACCTGTCCTTGCATCAATAGGAGGCAGGCTGCATTTTGCATTCCTGTAGCTACAACTTCCTACCTGAACTCTTAAGTCCTTGTCCAAGAGTAGAATAATTTTCTCTACTGGTCTTGTAGTGCTAGCAAGGAGACCTTCCTCTTTTCTTTTAGCCTGTGCATATTTCAGTCAGAATTTGCAATTTTGTTTACAGACTGGATCAAGAACCAACGAAGACCATTACGCAGAAGTACAAGGAAGCATTTCAGGAGGGTTGTCAAGAGCACTTGAAGAAAGTGGTTATTTGGTTATTTTCTAGAGGCTAGAAAGCCTAATTAACTTCTTGAACAAGTTAGTACAGCCATCCTTATATACAAAGAGCAAAAGAGATGCTTAAAGTTTAATTTTGGAATAAAAATTGTTAAAAAGGTTCATACAATACAAACACTAAACACTGAAAACAGTCAGTTTTCTTTCCTAGGATGTACATCTCTCTAAGTTTATCTAATATTCTGAGCATGAGCAGCAATTCTTTGAATAAGTTACCTAAAGTTCTTTGGTTTACTATTAGTAAAGGAATAGTTTAACGCTTTACTTCTAAATATTATTGTTACAGGGCGATGCCTTATTGGGGAAAAGAAATCATACCAACTCTCCGATAGTATTTCCTTTCCTCCAATATAGAGATGCCTAGCACTCAAAAATTACAAAATTGCAAGATAATGTCCCTTCCAAGACATTCAATTCCCCTGGACTATGTCTCACTTCACATAACAGAAAATCCAAATATTGTAAAGACACGTGTTGTATCTCTGCAATACTGTCCAGCTAGACAGTTAAATTGCTAGTGAGATCTTCTCATGAAGGTTTGAGGGGTACTTCTGTTTTATGATACTTTTTTTGCATTTGCAATAGCTTGGCAGAACATAAAACTCTTTTAATGATCTCCGCTTTGTGCCTCAGAAGACAGCTTGGTGCAAACATTAAGAGCTCATCCTTTGTGAAAGGATTCTGAGAAAGTTTTGTTTAGTCCACCCTCTGGAGAAAACAATATAGATGTATGCATTTAAAATTGGCTTTAAAAGCATGTATATGCACAGGGTTTTTTTAATGTATATCTGCACATGTATTTATGAACATCCATACTATGCACACATATGCAGAGTAGCCTATTTAGTAACATCTATGTATGGTTAAGGCCTAAAATTACTTTCATTATTTTTGACTGAAAAGATAGTAATACCAAGAAATACAAAGTAATAACTTATACAAAAGTAACAAAGCTCTTAAGCATCGAAATAAGGTTTACCTCTCTCTTTTTTAGCCATTGAGCAGTGTTCTTCTGCCCAGCATTGTTCTTCAGATTACAGAAATAGCATCTTCCTCTATAATTTCTTCCTGTTTTGAATTCCCAAGGCTGAAATGCTTAGGGAACAAAGCCTTTGCCCTCTGCCTCCTGTCGCTGAAATACAGGAAACACAGCTGATACCCCAGAGGGCTGTTCACAGGAGCTTGGACAGGCTGGGGAGATGGGTGGAGAGAAACCTTACGACGTTCGATAAAGACAGATGTAAGATCCTGTACCTGGGGAGGGATAATGTGATAGAACAAGAGGATAGAGCACTGAAACACAGGAAGCACCATCTAAACAAACAAAAAAAAAAACCATTTTAATTGCGAGAGTGACAGAACATTGGATCAGATTGCTCAGAAAGGTTGGTGAAGTCTATCCAGGGCTATTTGCAAACAGGTTTTCTCAAAGGAAGCAATGTGTTGTAGATGACTCTTGAGCAAAGGGGTTGAACCAGATGATCTCCAGAGGACTCACCACCTGCAACCATTCTGTGACTTACTGTCCTTGTAAAATAGGTATCTTTCCTAAAATTGACATTTTCAAACAACCTGCAGAGAGAATTTTTAGCTACCTGTCGTGTTTAAAGATTTCCATCTGAAAGATCATAACTAGTCAGGAAAGATGGTAAAAAAAAAGATACACTACAAAATTAAAGTATCATTTTTCTATATTTTAGTTAATTTGTGATGAATTATTTGTTGAAAAAAATCAGCATAGCTAATGAAGTATTCTTTAACAATGATTGTAATTTCCTGAGGAAGAAACGTACTGTTCATATGTAAATGAAACTTCCAGTTAATGAATAAAACCAGTCAATCACCTTGATGAAAGAATAAAAAGTATGAATAAGAATTTATGACGTTCTCTATTCTCTAAATTCAAAGGAAAAAATTGTCTTTCGATGCAATTGCCAACAGCTTTATATTTTATAAATAATTACTAAAAATAAATAAAAATAAATAAATGTATTCAGACGAGCATAAAGGAAAAATGTTTCAAATAGTTTATATGGAATGATATGTCGGCATCATACACTGGCACACCCATGGAGCGCCTAAGGATTGCTACACTGCAAACAAATACAACAGCTTCCCAGCCTCTCAAAGCTATAGAAGATAAGGAAAATATTACTCAGATAAAGCAGTGATAGGAGGGAGTAGTTAGGTCTTTCTATTGAACTTGTTATTGAGTGTTAATATAAGACAGCTAGTGGGAGCTTCCAATTGATGTGTGATTACGGTGTGTCCAAAATGATGAGCTGAATAACATTTCTCAAAGACATACCTTTCAAAACGACTTGCCACCCATGTTACAGAGTTCTGTTACACCTCACTTCAGTGTTTTAGCAAGGAAGTGTGGTTTTTAGTAAATGTATTTAGGGATGTGAAGTGGGTTTTTTTCTTCTTTACGTTAAGCCTTCTGTTTTGGTTATAAGATCCCCAAGAGGTACAAATGGCTACTTATCAGACTGCAGCAGAATAAAACCCATCATTATCATCCACCAGCTACATCCAGTAGTCCATTTGTAGCTACATCCAGTAGTCCATTTGTAAAGTCTTGGTCTGCATTTCACCAACAACATGATGAATATATGACTCATATCTGAACAAAGAAATAACCCAAGATTAAACTCAGTAATGACAGAGTGAAATCTAACATTATTTAAACATGCAGGTAATGTTATTTGGAAGAAAAGTTTACTGAGTACTGTATTGAGAGTCACACACACTATTTGCTTTCCTGCCTACAGGTATCATCTTTAGTAAACTAACCAGTATCTAGAAAACACCATTTGTGCTCCAGTTTTATCTTGGTTTAAAATAGACTATTATGCAAAATCCAGGTCTTTCTCATTTTATAATTTTGAAATTGAAGTAGTAATTACTGCCTTATTTTGCATAACAAGGGAAAATCAGAAGCTTCTTTCACTGGAACAAGTTTCAGAAAGAGTATCACAAAATCAAAACTTAAATTCACTCCAAACCCATAGTCTTGTTTCCAGATGGTTTGACATTTTGGAGTATGTATAATATATATATATTTCATTTTGCTACTATATTTTACATACTTTAAAGTTAAATTTGAAGAAAAAATTCCAAAGCATTTTTTTAACATGCACAGAATAAGAAGTCTACAACAGAACTGCAATGTGGCAAAATGAATCATCCTAACCACCACTTATTTTCATATCAAAAGGCACATTCAGCAAATTTACTTGAGTAATCCAGCTTGAAAATGTGCTGAGGATCTGGCTGTCAAGAACGGAATGTCCAAAAAGGAGACAGAGGAATCCTAAAATTTTATTTGATAAGAGGAGAGTCCACCGGGCAGACCCATGTGGGGTATCTCAAACTGCTGGAGGACTTAGCCCCCCTTTTATCCTAATTTCCCAGCTGAGGAAAAAAATTCTCGGCCCTCTCCTTTTCCCCATTGGCCAAGGTACTCAGGAGTTACAGGCTTCCACATTGTTGCCAGCCTATTTTCATTTCTTGCTTTTAACCAGTTCTTTCCTTCATTCAGTTTAGATAAACAGAAAGAGTAAGAAGTAACTATAATTGCAGGTAACTATAATTGTAGTAACTATAACTGCAGTAACTATAATTGCAGAGAAAAAGGTGTTGTCATCTTAAATAGCTGTCACATCACTTTTCTTATCTCTCCCTGTCCAGGAATGCTTTGCAATAATGTGCTACTGTTGCAGGTATTACTAGGTAGTATGCCATGGCAATTTCCGAAATGCATGGCTGTAATAATAAAACCTAGCAGATTACAGGACATATGTAGTACTGTGTGAAGCAAGACGTACTTCCCATAAGTTTCTAATAGCAGAGTACACACTCACTGAAATTTTGACAATATTGTATTTGTACCTTGGTTCCTTTTAGAGAGAGATAACTGTTCCCTGACACTTCTAAGAAATGGTCCCATGAGTGCGGCTGCAATGCAGTGGGCTTGGAAAATCTGTGTATGAATGGCTCCTGGCTATATTACAGTGTACCTGTATGACTGGAGACATGTTTGATGGCTATGCCTCTCACTATCATCTGTAAATTGATAAAAGTATCTCTAGATATGAAGTAATATATTTTAGTTTCCCTCAGAAGATCCTCTTCTGCTTTAAAATTTTGCTGGGTAGAATAGAAGGAAAGCATGAGAATTGTATGCACAGTGTATAGTTCCTCAGTTCATGGCAAACTGGACTAACTGAGGATGCATTGAACCCACTACTCACACACAAAATTACATGTGCAGTGTTGCAAAGCATAAAGCCTCCCAAAAGTACAACCTATGGTTATAGCTCATGGTTTGTCACAGAGTGTATGGTGTGTCCAAAATGTGTTGGATTTATTATCGAAGCCCAGAGATTACGTTTACACCCAAGATGCTAATTGCTTTTCAGTGTCAGGCTCCCTATTTCTGCAAGGCCAGTGAAAAACAAAAATATAATAATTGTATTTAGAACTGAAGGAAGTTTAATATCTGTGAAATGATCATATGCACTAGTAATTGGCTGAAGATTAATGACAAACACTTCAATGAACGCCACAGCACAAATTCTGAAGCCGTATTTTTTTTCCTTCAAATCATCATTTAAGAGTTGACATACAAAGATGAAGGTCAGATATCTTTAAAGAAGACAATATGTTGGGCTAGACAGTTTACCGGAAATCTTCTAACCTCAATCTATATCACTATTCTTTTTTAAGTTCCTATGATTACACTATTATGGGCACAAAATGAAGAGATTCATCTTACCCACTTACCAAACTCCCTGTCTTCTGCCATCTGTTCTCACCTATGGTCACCTGACTTACTTGTCCCCCTAACTCTGGGTTCTGCTTAGTCTCCCCCCTGCACATATTCTTTATATTCCTTTGTACCGCTCATCAGCCAGACCCTGAGGGAACTCCCTTATTTGTGAACACAATAACCTGTGTATTCTACTCATGGAGGATCTTCTCCCATCTTTCCTTCACGCTTACTCTTATCTGAGTTCTCCACAAGGATAAGTGAAAGACAGAAGATCTCCACTTTTGCCTCTCAAAATTGCCAGATTCAGACTTGTCTAGATTTAAAACAATGTCTCAAACATGATGTTAAATGACTGTAACATAACCACACCAACTATATCTAGAAAGTCATAAGACTTCTTCCTCTTCAATATTGACATATGCACACAAACTATTTTTTTAAAGGCCAACAAAATTAGAAGCTTATAAATCAAGTATATTACACACCTCCATAGACTCACGTTGATGACTGCAAATTAAATTTTATGTTAAGCTGGTTGAGTAGTTAGCACACAATCAAGATCTTAAAGAATTAGTCTGATGGTAATAACAATGTGTGAGAATTTGATCCAAATCTTGGGATTTAACAGCAGTGTGTTAATCAGTTTAGACACTATCACCTTCAGAAACCAAAGTAAATGGCACATAATTTTCTTCCCAGTAGTCTTAATATCATCAGTGGAACTCTGAAATTCTTCCCCACCCCTTCCACCTTTTTCATTTGCTCATGCAAATTCTCCTCTGCTACAACTTTACTTATAAACCCATGTATTATCTACTTTGTCTCACACATACATACAAACACAACAAATTTTAAGAATACCTTAACCAGTCTTGTGGACTGGGACGAGATCTAGACTTAAAGAGGCCAAATAAACAAGCTTATTGTAGCGCTAATGGTATTACGATCTGAAAATTACTTTGAATTCAGTTCTTTTGCCTTTAAGATTTTTTCAAACTGAAAGCAATGATTTTGCAGATCTTACGAGTAAAAAAGTATATTAGAATTCTAAGTAGTATGTGAATAATTGATAGTATAGGTACACATAAAAATGTGAAATAATTTTAAAACACATATATCTTGATCTTTAATGTGCTGCCATTATTTCTTGCTCTTAGGTTAACTCAGAAATATAGCAGTTAAAAAAAAGGTTAGTCCCTATATACAACCTTGTTCTTCAAATTTTACTTTCCAGCTGCAGCACAATTGTGGGTTTCTGACTGACACATTGATTTATTCCCAGCAAGGTTCCTGTAATTAATGTGACCTTTTGATAAGGTGGGAGGTATGGGGTAAGACAAGTGCTCTCAGGAGAGCTATTAGCAACTTCTGAGCAATTGCTAATGGTAGAGAGTTATCTTTTTTTAATATAGTTTAAAAGATAATTGACAAACCATGGTAATGAGTATGTATAGGAAAGGAAGGAGACCTTTAAAAATGTATAAGAACTGTTAATTACTCAAGAAGAGGCAAGGTTTCAACACTGGGTAAACTGGATATTTTGGTATATGGCCTCAGGAATACAATTAAGAATGGCAACAAAATGCAAGAAATGCCTGCATTGGGGAAAAAAAAAAGAAAAAGAAAAAGAAAAAAAAAAGTCTTAAAAAGCTTTAACTCTGCCTTTACATAGCATAACAGTTGCTTTTATTTTTTCTTATCAGATGGATTTGCACCAAGGGAGTTCTCATCTCCCTTCATATCTGCTTCTACAAACAGTGATGTAACATAATATTGAGATGACAAAATTCTGCAAATGCTGCTTTTACATTAGCTCTGTAACACAGTAACTAACCTGTTATTTCATAATAAAGAACCATTAAATCCATTTGTGACAATAAAAGATCAAATACGTAGAGTATATATAAGGTATGATCATTTTGAAAGATTAGGCAAAATTAAGATAACAAGTAGGAAACAAATCAAATTGATATCTTTCTACTCAGAAAAATTAGGAATTAAAAACAATTTTGTATGTTTAATGATTGCATATATAAACATAGAAATGGAAATTTGTCTATCACACATACACACACATCACACATTTAGAGTAAGATTTAATCATATAGATGTCTGCTAGAACAGAAAAAAGGCAGAAAAAAATGTGAAAACATAAGGTGAGAAATGCAAACTAAATGAAGTAAAATGGGAGGAGACTGCTCTCAGATCATTATTATGAAACTGTACTTTATGACTAAACCTTATAATTACAGTTTATATCCTTTTGAACAAAACAACAAAAAACCCTCTGCTTATGTGCTTTTGAATATGTGTACACACTTATTTTTTTCCTCATACATTACACTTTAGATCCGAAAACAAATACAGCAAACCTTGTAATTTTGGTTTAACACATCATAAAATTTGGAGAAGGAACAACAGCAACTTTTTCAGTAATTTTCCAACACCAACTTTGACAGCAACAATGGACAGCTATGAAGTAAACAGTAGATTCTGAACAAAAAAAAGAAAGAAAAAAAAAAAAAAAACACACTTCTCTGGGGCAAGACTCCTTTAAGCAATGAATCTTTATAAAAGCTTAGCCAAAGTAGAGTGAGGCGAAGGAAATGTAATGGCAGATAGCCTTTACATCAACAGGCAGAAGAAAGTATGCAATAACTTCAGTAACTGTGAATAAAGAGTGTTACTGATGAATAACTTTCGGGAATTCTGAATTTCTCAAATGGTTAATAATAATAATAATAATAATAATAATAATAATCATAATAAATGCCACCTCCGGATCCCTGATTAATACTTTCATTTTGAAATGATTTGGCAGACAGAATTTTTTGTCACTTCAGAAAATGAAAATTGAACTCATTACTATAATTTAAAAGAAACTCTACAATACTGAACAATATTTCATTTTAAGGCATCATTCAATTCTTCATGTTTTAGATGGGTGTTTTAGTCTGTGTTTGCACACATTTACATATACACACTCTGACTCTGTAACATTTTACTTTTGGTAAAAGCATTTTAACATCTCCAGTGTCTTGAGGGAAATAACATGGTCAGAGGTGATGGGAGCAGTGGGGAAAGACAGTCTTTGAGCACTGTTTTGTTTTCAAGAAACTTAGATTGAGCCATTGACATATTTCTATAAGGAAATTTTAATTTGTCTGTTACTACCTCCTCCTCTAAAACAATTTACTCTTTTCTTAGTCTCTTATTTACACAGAAGATGAGACCTTAGCCATTACTAGTGACAGAAAAAGATTGTTAATATTCTAGCCCTCTGGTATTTAAAGACATTTGGCAATTGATTATGGAGGAATCAGCATTGCAATCAGAATATTGATAAATAAAAGATAATAATTGAAAAGAGAAGTCAAGAAATAAATCAAGGATGAAATCATCTACTTTTGTGAACATCCCGAATCCTTGAAGTGACTGCTTTTGAGGCTGGGCAAGTACAGGGCTTAAAATAAGGCTCTAGTTGCTTGAAATGAAGTATTTAAGGAGGTGGTTTCAAGCAATATTTTTCACTTTGACCATAATATGAAAATGGTTGCGGCCCTTTAATGCATCCATCAGCAATTCCTCCTGGAGTGTAGGGTCTGACTAGAGCACTAGGGATGGCATTAAGACATGATAAAACGAAAGCATAGGCACAAATGTGGCATGCTACTGTATAACACATATGCTCTTTACATGCATCTAAGTTAAACGTAGTGAACTGTGGCGTGAACAGAATCTCAAAATGGATTGCAATTCTGTACTCTTCCTGTGCTTTGACTTTAATTTCAATGTTAAAATTGCTCACTTCACAAAAATGGGTCCCTCCTGCTTTTCTTCCACTGCCTTATCAGTAACTCCACTATGTAAACTTCTATGAAATTCAATTGCAAGGCAATAAAGGTTACCAGTCCCTATTTATCATTACATGCAGGCCTCAAAAAATTATTTGCCTAGCATGCAAGGTTTTAAAGATAAATATCTTATTCTTTGAAAATTAGTCTTACTTTAAAATACTCAGAAACAGGCATCCATGAATATGCCTTTTTTGTCGACATTTTAGGAGGGATTTTTTTACATTTCATTGTTAGAGATTTTTACCTTTCTGTTTATTGGTGTTAGCTAAAAGCAATCTGAAAAATAAAAGTTCCAACATTTTTCAGTATACTACTTTGACTAAATAGTCAAATATTGCTATTTTTAGTCAGTTTGATCACTTTTTTTAAGCTTGGATTACTTTACTATTGCACCTACTCTTGTATGAAATATTCTTTGGTTCACATTGCATCAGCACAAACCTTCTTAGATGTTTCTTTTCCTTCATTTTACTCTGGTATGAACATGAGAGGTACAGATAATTCTTACTGCTCCTGGAGGTCCTTAGTTTCTCCGTCCAGTATGGAAGGGAAAAAAGAAAGAGAGGATGGTGAATGCATGGCTGAACTCACCCAGCCCAACAGGCAGATATGCCAGGCATGCATCATGCAACTGCTGTCAGGACAACTGGTGAGCAGTTAGCATGAGTGCCAGATAACTTGATGTAGGAATACCAGCTAAAAGTCATCATTCAGTGAAATTACACACCATCTCCATACTTGTAGAATAAAAGAGAAGCAAATAAAAGCACTCACAACAGCAATGAACAACTGCATATGCATCACAAGTGCTCACTGAAGCCTTGCATAGAAGATGAGTAAAAAAGGTGTTGCAAGAGGAACCAGCAACTCTGTTGCTCAAGCTGGTTATTGGGAGATATGTGTACATACTGTTCATTAGAAGAGTTTTTTTATATATAATACATTACATTGCTTACAAAAATGCAGGGAATTAAATCCATGCTACTTTTGATATTTGTCATTGTGTATTAAGCCTATATATTAAGAGTATTAACTGCTGTATATTAGTAACTCTTGCATTTGCTTGCAAGAGTTGTTCTGGCATCCTACAGCATGATATTTGCCTAACTGAGCCCTACATGAGTGTTGGGTCTACACCATAAAGAAGGTTACAGGTGGTAAAACAAAGTTAATTTCTAGAACCAGGAATAGTGCAACTGTGCCATTGATGCTCCTTAGTTCTGCTGGGAACAGCTGTGCCAGTGGAGCTGCTTTGCTGTCAGCATTCCTATGCTGCCACGCTCTGCTATGCCAAAGCCTCTTCCTGCTTGGAGTTACCTGGTATCTATTTGCATAGTGCTTTACCGCGCAGTATAGTCATACTTTCCTCAGGGTCCAGTGTAGCTTATTCACATTTTCTAGTAAGTGCTAACCACTACTAACAACTCTTGCATTTGCTACAGAACAAGCAGTGCACACCCATTCTGAGCACGTTTCCTCACAGTTCACCCGATGACTGCCTCAGATACCTCAAAATCTATACCATAGCCATCCATAATAGAATAATGCATTGGGAAAGAGGGAAAACTAAAGGGCAACATTTGCATTAAAAATAGGAAAAAAAAATACACAATTTTTTCCTTAACTGTTCATTTCCCCACACACTATCTAATTGCAAATCCAGATTTTATTATATCAGTGATGGATTATACTGATAAAAACTTTACTCCATTGAGTAAACTGGAAAAGTATGTCTAACTAAATGACAGCAAAATAGAGAAAGATAGGAAAAAAAAAAGAATAAAATAAAACTGACTCCCTCAGCAGCACAATGGGTACTAGCACTAGCAATGAGATACCTCTGTAAAGAGGAGGAGAGAGAAAAAAAGAAAAAGGCAATTTGGCAACTTTAAGATATTTACTACTCAGTCAACAACACAAGTTTACTGTGATTTTTTTTCAGGGGCCAGGAGGAAGGCGGGAAGAGGGAATTGCAAATGTAATGGATACAATTTAGATGATACAATCCAATTGAAAGAAAAAGATCTACTATTTTTCTCCTTCCCCAACAGAAATACCAACATTTCCCTTAAAGGTCATTATGCACTTAAAAGGCCCTGCACGTCACCAATTTTAGACACCTAGATAGAACGAAAAGCAAGCAGAGTCAAAGATGAAATAGAAAAATGCATGTGGTAATTGCTAGCCACAGAATACATTCAAATTCTAGAGGAATGAGGAATCCATTAGACCCTTAGGATTGTATGAGACATTACTAAAAGTTTCTTGCATAATGCATAATGAAACCACCTGAAAAGCCAACAGCAACCTTTTTTAATTTATTACTGCAAAACTGGGAAGTACAGGGGTGGAGGAAAGGGAGCAGGAAAGCTTTCAGGAGAGGGACTATAAAAAAAAGTCACTGATTTTGAAAGTTTAAGGTACTAGGGGAAGGAGCAGGGAGAAAGAGAGAGGTGGGTGAAAAGGCAGGCAAATAGAATATGATGACAGAGGAAAAAAAAAGTTTTAAAAATTTAGTTCTTTTTATAGTTTAGGGCTCTAGTTCTGTTTAGGGTCACAGACCATCTCAGCTCTGTGAAACATTTGCAGCTCAGAAATAAGCAATAAGAAGCTCCCCAAGTGGATAAAAAGCCCCTAGCACATAAAGGTTCCTTAAATGAAAATGACAGATCTGAAAAGAAACGGTAGGAAGGATCTTCCTGCTTTGCAGACAGGGAACATTCGGAGACTCCTATAGCATTTATAGACACACCATTATCAAGAGGATAATCTTAAACTCTTAATCATTTGCAGCAACACTAATCTGATACTCATTTTATATCACTTCAGATTCTCATTCCAGCAGGTTTTACAGTTCAGATATTTGAGACATGACTTTTTTTCCACCCCACTATCATCTCTATTTCTAAGATGGTCACCACTTAGGAATATTGTTCTCCCTCTCACTCCTTATGCCTACTGAAATTCTTGAAAATATTTTGAACTCAAGTATTCACAAAAATATAACTGGTAAGTGCATTGCAGGAAAACCAGGTGGGAACTAGTATCTTAAATAGAAAGGAGAACATGTCTCATTCTTTTTTAGAGAGAAATTATGTTGTTCTTCCTAGATCTGATCATCTCATGAGTCATGGAAAGTTGTACAAAATCCCAAGTTAGAGAGGTTAATAACAGAATTTATCCTGGGCCACAACCTGTCTCATACAGACCCTACTTTCTGAGAATCTCCTTTCTTGACAACACTTAAGAGTAAGAACACTTTTTTGACAAGTCTAGATTTCTGGTAGCCCTGCTACCTGCAGGGCTTGGGGATATGGAGGGTCTGGTTTAGTGGAAATAGGAGCTTTTCTAAGAAGGAAGCCATTCTTCCTCTTAATACCTCCAGGGGTCTATAATGATAAGAAAAATGAAACTTCTTTTAAAAGCAGTAAGAAAGTATATGATATTTAGAAGGCAGATATTAATAGGTCAGGCTTAGTAACGGTGGGCATTAGTAGGAATAAAAGTTACTTTAGAGTATTTCCCTTCATAGGATTCTTAAAAACCTTCTAATTATATTCTCGCTTGAATGAGTATTAAGAAAAAAATTATATCACATTTCTGTATTATGCTGTGCTCTGACTCATTACTGAGCAACATATTAGCTCTTGGCAAAGACTATACAATGCTTTCAGCTTTAAAAAGAGGGAAGGACTACTAAAGAAGAACTTGGCTAAAAGGAAACCTGAGGAAGGAACACCCTGCTATCTGAGAATTTAGAAATTTTAGAGATAGGGCGACTGTCAGATTATTACTTTATGTTCCAGGAACATAAATGTAATAATAAACAGCACATACATAGAAACTTCAATATGTTAAACAAGAAACAACAAAGAATATGTGTCAGAACATTAGAGATAAGGCATACCATATAGCCAGCAAAGACTTATTCAGGTTAGCTACAACACAGGATAACACACTCACATTAATATTGCTTTGGGTCAGAACCTCTGGATCTATTGCAGACATGCTGCCTCAAATCTCTGCTACCTCATCTTCCATCCCCTAGTGAGTCTTGTGAGTCTGGTTTCTGGCAGCATTATAAGCACTCAGGTACTACCTTGGATAAGTCACTGAAATACACAGTAACAAAATGATTCAAGACGTTGCAAGAGAACGCAAACCGTTTACCTTTGGTTAACTCTGCCCGGCTCTCTTTGCTTTCTTCTAACATTTTCTCTTTGTACTTTCTGGAACTCTCTGCTTCCTCTGCAATCTCCCAGACTCTACTCAAATTGCAGGATTACAGCATATTGATACCAGAATCCTTACTCCTTCATGCCACCATCTCAGGCTGAAACCTCGATTTTTTCTTAAGGAGGTTGAGCTGCTCCCAAAGGACAGTGCAATCTCTGTTTCCTGCCAGGTTTTCATTTGACCCACTCATTCCTTTTTTTTTTTTTTTTTTTTTTTTTTTTTTTTTTTTTTTTTTTTTTTTTTTTTTTTTTTTTTTTTTTTTTTTTTTTTTTTTCTTTTTTTTTTAAGAAAAAGTACTTCACTAACAGAATATAAAAATGGGTACCAGCCGTCACACCACAATGTATGCGAAAGTGAAGATATTATTCACATCAGAGTTAATTCTGTCCAGAATCCCAAAGGAATATTGCCCAAGAAGGTTTAATGACAGACTATCAAAGGAGGCAATAAGTGGCACGTGAAAAAAAAAAAGAAAGGGAGGGAGAGGAGGCTGAGAGAAGGAAGAATTTAAACATTTAAACACCTCATCTTATCTCCAGGGGTTGGTAATGACTGCAAAAGTATAGGACAGATGAATAATGTCATTATACGGGGGGGGGGGGAAAGGGGGAGGGGCAAAAATAGCTGGTGTCTGATGCCTCTGTAACACAGAAAGGGTGACGAGGAGGAAGACTGACAATATTAACTTCACTCGTGTTAAAGAAATAGTAATAGGTTTTACTAATATAGACAATATTTTACCAAGATTCTAAGGCATGGTCACTTATTATTTACTGCATGGGGTACAAGATATACAAAGAATTATCAAGGAGACTCTCCCATTGAGCCACAGAGTTTAGACGGGACCCCCGTTGCTTTACAAATTCCTTCTGAAAGGAGTTTGGGTGTGGCTGGATCCAGTCCTAGAGCCAGATCTGGTCAACAGTTTATGACTAAAGAATGCTGTGCATAGTTACGTGTACAAGTCAGTAAGGTCTGCAAGTTCAGAGAGCACACTATAGTCACTTACCATTGATCTGTTGCAGCAAGGGTCTCTCAAGCCCGAGGAGTATCCTTGAGAGGCGCCCCTGCTGAAGGGGAGATCTTGGCCCGCTACTGTGCAAGAAGAGCTCAACAGGCTCTCAGGCTGTCCCCGTATTCATGGAATAAGATGATTGACATGGTCATTTTTTTCATTTCAGCTGAATTTTGGTTGGTGCATGCTCAAATAGCCCTAATCTTCCATTCAGAATGCAACCGTGTCTGGTTATTATCCAAACAAGGAAAAGAGGTCAGTGGAGTAACCACCATGATCAGGCAACACCTGGTGATTAACAATTGAATAGGGCTGTGGCTAGCTGTGAAAGGTCAAGTTGGACTGGGGTAGGAGTACACACACCGCACTCTGAGAACTGTTTAGATACAGCCATAAAGCGCTGATTCCCATTTCTAATCAGCCAGTTATTTCAGCCCCCATTACTCCTTCATTACATTTTCTAACACTTAAAATACCTTCCTATGCAGCAATTTCTAAATCCTACTTAAAAAATTATCTCTGAAAGTTTTCCAATGTAAAATTGAAAAAAATCTCAGCAATAGCTAATTAGGTGGTAAGCACTGGCTGTCAATGATCTTGCTGACCAATACTCTACAAGTTTCCTTGTGTTTTTTGATCTGTTTGTGTCTGAATTTCAAAGATCGCAGACTGTGGAGGCAAGGAGTACCTTCTAAACAACTAGCTTATTGTCTAGCACAGTGGGCCTGTGATCTCTGGGTTTTGTGTTTTTGCAATAAAAACACATATACCACCAAGCATGAGAACACCAGGCCTCATGACCACCATTACTTGGGTTAATGAAACTTCGAGAAGGTGAATGAAATCAGCTTGATGTTATGTCATATGTTATTATCCATCCCTCTGGAAAAGCTACAAGAAGTAATCAATAAAATTGCAGAAGTGTATAGTGATTTGTTTCTTTGAAAAAAAAAATCATTTAAATACTTTTTGTTGGTGCTATATTGCCAGTCCTACAGTGCCTTATTTCTAGTCCTACACAGTCAGGTAGTTGGCATATTATAACCAAAAGAAACAAGCATTTACTCCCCTTACAAGAATTTATAGCCATCTCACTGTGTTCTTCCTTCAATTAGGTATGTTATATATATATAATATATAATATATATTATATATATATTATATATATATTTGTGGTTGGGATTGGATTTCAAGATTAAAAACAACTATTGCTAGTTACATTTACTAACCAAAAGTATTGAACACCAAACATTCAGCTAGAAAGATCAATTTAGCAATATGATAACTTTTATGAACTTTGCAGCAGACTATTCCAAGAGTGGTCAGCTTTTTGAGAGTCTTCCAATATCTGCCAATGACCTGGTTCCTATTTTATTTTTCTTTTTCCCTCTCATACCACAAACGGAGGAATGAAATAACAAGGGTAGTTAGAGCATATCAGTCCTTTTTCCTTTAGTAACCTTTTGGAAACCCTATTGACTTAAGTTGGAGTTCCTTGGTTTAACTTAATAGAACATAAAAAGAAAGTGAAACTGCCCCTTACCATTTTTAAACTGTGTAGTGAATTTGGGGACACCAACAATGCCAAGCAATAAAGATTATCAGGAGGAATGCTAATGAAAACAATATCACATCATTGGATCTTTAGGTATTAAGTTAAAGTAATTACTCTCTAACTCGTAGTTACTATAATATCACCACACAGCCCTGCTACAATGGTTTAATTAAACCAAATACCCATAGGGTTGAAATCTTAATAAAGATGAAAAAGATCAAGGCCACAAAGTTTGAAAACTTTGAGAAAAGAATAAAATGTAGGTGGAAAACTGTTCCAAGTCTACAAAAGTGCAGGAGAAATAAGTGAGCAATTTTCTGCATATGTTAACTGAATTCTGAAAGAGTTTGAGGAGATGAACCCATTTTATGACCTTCCTCTTCTTCTAAATTCTACATCAGGCATCACCAGGAAGAAGTGTTTAATTGAAAAGGAAGAAGGAAGAAGAGAAGGAAAGAAGGACTGCGAATGGAAATGAAAGAAAACAATTAGAAAATAAATCTTGTCTCAATATTTACTTCACAGTTCCTTCAGCATTGTGTTGCCAAGATTTCTCAGTTTTTCAGGCACCACCATGTCTTAATTGGCTTTGCTGGGAGGAGATTAAAATAAACATTTCACCCATGATAGCCAAGGGAAAGGATAGCTTTAGATTAAGACAACAGAAAACACAGGCAACTGTGAGAGTGGCACAAGTCAGAAGAAACTCACTATAAATATATTGATCAAAAGAGATACAGAAGCCACAGGGCACAGGCTATTATATTTTTTTTATAGTCTATTTTACTTGTTTGTTTTTTTAATAGCAAAGGATTGAAAATCCCAGACATCTGCTCCCATATGTTCAGCCAGAGCACAGTAACACCCTGCACATAGAACTATTTCAGAAAATGATAGACTTATATTCTCTTCTTAATTTTTTACGTGTTATCAAACTGTTCTGATCCTTTGTAGATACCTACAGTCACATGTCAGCTGTCATCTTACAGAACTGTATCTTAGAGAGGAGAGAGAAATATTAATGAATATTTAAATGCCAAAAACTCTAAATGTGATGTGAAACCAATTCCCAGGCAGAAAAAGACAGTCACACAGATGTAGTCAAATTTCTTCTTACTAATACTATTAGAAAGCTGTTATACTTGTGGAAATTGCGCAAACATATCACTGTGCACTAAGGAGAAAACTTCTACACAAAAATCGAAGCCCCATTCTAAAATCTGTGACTGTTCATTTGGCCCTTGCTCTGGCTTTAGGCCTCGGACATGTCTCCTGCTGCAGCCTGATATATGCTGCAAGGAGCAGTGTTAGCTTGAAGATACTTGGCATGACAAAGACCTAGGGTCTGCTATCTCTGTAGACCTCTATAAAGACTCTTTATTGTTCTATAAGCAACTGCTCATCACCTGATTGTCCCGATCCACTGTCAGGGAAAGCTTTCAATACGATCCCAAGAGCAAGATTTAGACAGGAACAGGATCAAATGCCATGCAACCTTCTAAGCTCTATTTTCATAATTGCAATAGAACAGAGAGAAGAAGAAGGGGAAGAGGAAAAAGAAAGAGATAAGCAAGCGAGCAAAAGAGAGAGATGCAGCAAGATTATAGTTACCACCACCAGCAGTCCAGCTATATTTTGTCGGTTCCACCTTGATGCAGGTGGTGGTATCTTGAAGGAGAAGAGACTGCTATCAATGCAGGAGGTGATCTTTTGAGAGAGTTCAGAAGACGAAGCCTCTCACGTGTTGTGCAGGAGAAGAAGTCGCTTGGTGCAGGTGAAGAGGAAGAAGGTCTCTCTCAATGGAGGAAAATGTAGTCCTTTTATCGTCCCAGTTCTTGAAGGTTCCACCCACTTGAAGATTTCCGGTACGTACAGTCCGTGTCATACATGCTGGGTGTTCTGGTGCTTCTCCTCCTCCCAGCTTGAGTGCCCATGCCAATTGGCAGGCACTGCTGAGCATTGTTAGACCAAAAAGTCATAGATCCTCGAGATGATATCACAGTCTTCCTGATGCCACAGTCACTAAGTGTCAATGTTGTGGCAACAACGTCGAGACAAACACAGTGTGAAACAATTTCTTACACTGATTTGTCCAAAACTCTTCAGAATTGAGCAAGTTCTTACCCAGTAAAGGAAACAAAAGACATGATGAAATGAAAGAGAAGGCGTGCATCATGACATCTTCCCATGAGCAGGAAGGAAGAGCACTCTCACCACCAGCTAGGTAACTCATTTGCTCACAAGTGAGCAAATTAGTGAAGTAACAAATAAGCAAAATTTTTGATTTACACTGATCTGTTAAAAAGGGATTGAGCCCTCATTTGTTTTCTATCAAATGAGCTCATGAAATAAAGTTTGATTCACACAGTATATTGTCCTATAGATTTGAGTGATCTGAGCAAACCATGACAACAGTCTCATTTCTTAGGATGTGAACTATTTTGTTATGTTAAAAATGTTAACATACATCATAATCAATCTTGGTAAGCACACTGTTATATATCTGTGGTGCAATATAATTTCACACATCACCAAGCTCCTTATGCCCATTATTCTTAGTATTTTATTTCATCTACTTTCTTAGTATATTGTGGGTTTTTTTCTTTCTTTTTTTTTTTTTTAATCTGCCGTCATTTCTTCAGAAATCCTTACTACTTATTGGAGTAGATTCAGCAGATTAAGCAGCTGTGTCTGCATGAAACTACCATAAAGTACTTAAGTTTCCATGCAGATGTAAACCTCTATTCAGGTAGAGTGTAGTATAGGTTTAATTACACACCATATGTGTCCAATCAGCTATAGGTATTGCAGATTCTTGTATTGACTTGGAGGAAAAAGCTTCAAAGATAGAATTGAAAATGTCACATAAACTTTGAAGGAAAATATATGGGAACAACCATAAAACATAAGTCACCAAGACTGATTCTTTAAAGTATGCATTTATGCATTCTATTTTGTTGTTTGTGATTCTAAAAACAGTAATTTTTTCATACAGGCTCTGCTTTTACACTTGCTAACTAGGCATATACTCAGTTAGTAAAAAACATATATTGTGCATCAGTGTAAAGAATGATATCTGGATTGTAGTTAGATTTCAAAAGCATGTTGTCCAGCCAGTAACTGGAATGATCTCAGCCAAAGTGCAACATTGCTCTTAGGAAATGCTACTGATATGATTTGACTCTGCACAACACATCAGATTTACAGATAATCACAACAACTACATGCCATGCCTCTAAAAACAACAAAAAAGCAACAAACAAACAAAAAAACACACCCTCCAAAAAAAAAAAGAAAGAAAGAAAGAAAAAGGTAGGAGCCAAACTTTACTGCTTTGGCTCTTGGCATCTTAGGAACTTTTTTTCAGTATTCTGTTTTTTGGTGAGTGTTTTTGTCCATCCATATAGTTTGGTTATTGCCTTTTCTAGACTGCTTAATCCACCTCTTCGTTTTTTTCAGAGAGAAAGACAGGTGGAGAAAAAGTACATATTTAATACAAGTGATATAGAAAATATGTTCAAATCAGAGTCTTTACTATAAATTGCTTTTCCATACAGTTCAAAAAGTATTTGAAGAAATTACAAAAGCCTAAGTTTGGAGGTGCAGTAACATGTCCTTTTCTTCTTTTCATGAAATGTAAATTAAAACAAAAATTCCTATCTAGAACACTTAAATAACAGAGTTAAGCAGCTAGACATAATTTATTACTTTCAGAGGAATCAGAACAGTGTAGGCTACAGTTCCATACAATGATGAATGCTTTATCAAAAGAACTATCATTTAACGAGACAGTGAGGCCAATATATCAATTATCAAAAACATATGTACCCTCATCTGCTGCTGCTTTTCATTATTCAACATTTTTTGACACTGAATATATCTTAACTCTCTTTTTTTATTATTCTGTGGCCATTAATCCCCTAATGTAGAACACAAATGCCAATGGCACAGCAGAACACTGCTGAGATTAAGATTTAAATGAAATTCAGTGTTTCAGCTGCCTGAAAAAAATAACATTTTCAGCTTGCCAAAAAGCAAGACTGAAAATATAGTCCATAGTCTCATTTCATATATAATATTGTGATTTTGTTTCAGAGTTTTCCTAATCATTTCAGAAGGAGTTCTGATTAATAAAACCAAAACAGAACAAGAAGAACAAAAAAAAAGTACATGAAAAATAGTTCCAGTTTTAGTGCAAAAAATTAGAACATCTCTAGGACAAGCATCACTTGCATTAGCACTACCTGACAAGCTACTGTTGCTGAGCCTAACTCTGCATATATAATTAACTATTCAAGTCTCCTTTTTTCTTCTTCTTTTGAATCTTATTTGGACACTAAATTTATTCATATGTCCCAGTAAACATCTGGGGAATTACTATAAAACCACAATTATATTAACTAACTAAAAATCTCATAAATCTCCATGACTGTCACTTACTCTGACTGTGAGATGTCTGATATGACACTTTTTTCTCATTTTCAAAATGGAAACATTAAAACTTTTTTAGCTAATAAGAGCTCTTTGCTCTATGGCAGACAACCCAGCAACAAACCTGAGGTGCCAATGACCCATCTCAAAACTCTGGAAAAGTTTTCACGTAACAACCTTTAATGCATAAGAACTCATGCATTTGTGTATTAGATGCCTACCTCAGTTTGCATGTTCAAATGGTGCATGGTTTCTTAGACATAATAAGTCTTCCTCCATTCTGTCTCCTCAATTTAGAGAGGCAGAAAATAATCTAGAGCTGAAGTCTTTAAAACAATGTCAAGTAAGATAGTGCAAGATAATATCCACTGACATGAATCAGAGTATACACGTATTTTTTGGATAGTCATTACTGTCAGATATGAAAAGTCAATATAGATGGTACCAGTAATACCATTGCTAATATTACCTCTCTTCTCTGTGTGTATATGTGTGGGGTTTTTTTTTCTGATCACCTTTTGTCCAGGAGCAAAGATTAATACGAAAAATATTCCATGAATATACACTACAAGCTGAAAAATTTAGATTCACTGCAAGCTACACTAGCATTAAACTGCTTTTTTGAGAGCATAATGTCAAACTGTACCATGTTATGTCTGTGAATAGCCTGTGGGATAAAGCCTGCCTGCGGCATTACTTTGGAGCTCCATAAAATACATGCACAGGAAATAGTTCTTTCGGTTCTCCAAGTACTGGCAAAACCTTACAGGAAAGGCTGTCTACATCTCTTCACTACTGTTTTATCTCCTTTGAGTTATATCAAAACACGTGTAGAACTATGCTAGAGCTATATGTTTTCCCAAAGGAGGACAACTATATTACCACACTAAAGCTTGCCTTTACACCTGTGTGTCAGAGATCCTGGACCTTTCTTGTTCCCTTTGGCAACAAAGTGGTAAGCCCTTTCAGTACCAATATTATTCAGGAGATATCAAACTTTACTTTTTATGTCATGTCAATCCATAAGCTACAAGATCAGTCTAAATTCAGTGTACGGCAAAAACCATTTCCTTTAGAAAACATACAATGAATATAGATGAAATTGTATTTTGACCTATTAAAAGCAAAAGCAAAAATCCCACAACGTCCTGTGAAGCACTAGAATCATTTTGCACATTAAAGTTGCATAATATTTAATAAAGTAAAAAAGGTAAATGATGTATAAATAGAATATTAATAGCTAAATATGAAGCACAGGTTTATAAATAAATACAAATATGCATACATTTATAGGTAATAAAAGTTGCCATTGAAATTGCTAGTGTAAGAAAATCTTTCTGGTACCTAACATAACAGAAAAATTAGGGAAAACAATACTGCTAGAACCACTCTTGTTTTTATCACTAGCTGATTTCCTTTTTTTTTGCACTAGAGTACAAAGAGTACAATTCCAACTGAAGCAGAAGCTTCCAATTTTTACCACAGAAAGTTTATGCTCTCTGTAAACTCTTTTTGTATTACTGTTACACTATATGTGAGAATATGATGTTCAATAATTTTTTCATGTTATTGTGACTACTGCAAAGAGCTTATTGAATTAAACAGCTCAGCTTATCTGTGGTGTACTCCAGTGCAATTTTAAAGTGCCATATTCCCAAGGCGGTTGCCTATTCCCATTTGCTGGGAACTACGTCACATAGTTCTACCTGTGATCTATGAAGACTTTGTGTAAATAAAGTGTCTGGAATTCAAATGTGCACAGCTTGAAAACAAAATTAATTTGAAATATGACTGGTTGGATACTTCATCAGGACTGACAAGGCAGATGGTCAAGAAAGAGCATGGTTAAGACTGTTAAAACTTAGAGTGTCTTCTTGACTTCTGACTATAGTTTTCCACCTTGATTTTTTATTAGTATATGCTTGAGGTATTTTTGTTTCTTCTTTTGACAAATGTGCATACTTAAATGTGCAGAAGCAAAGCTATTTATTCTTGCATTACATAAATTATTATTCCACAGTGAACACGTCATTAAAATATAAATTTTAATAATCTCATCATGAAAATAATTAATTTTGATTTTGTTTGATAAACAAGACAGGCAACCTCAAATTAGCTTCACTGCTAAATATTAAACACACCAGTAACAGTTATTATTATTAACACTGTTATTATTTTGACAAAATAGGTTTAAGTTATTAAACAGTACACCTGTTTAAGTACTACTGCAAAAGTAAAGATCAACTCCAGATGGAATAATTTATATGCCTGTGCTATTTATATTTCCAAAGCCTTTATTTTAGATTTGAGATTGGATTTTGGTTTTGGGGATTGGGACCAGGGCGGGGAGTTATTTTGCTTTCTATTGCCTCAGCTAAAACTCATAATTCCCCTAAGGTAAACAGTGAAAATGAGTAATTTAAGCATATAAATATATCTGAAGCCATGAATTACAGAATGTACATAATTTGGAACAAATACAGTGAGCTTATACAATGCATGTATTTATATGTCCTCTGGGTCAGAATTATTTTCACTGTATTTTGTGAGTTTCCCTTCTTTCAGATATTGTTTGCCATTGCATCAGAATATTTCTTAAAGAAGCACATTAGCCATATGAAACAGAAACTTTAAAACCTAAGGGTGCATTTTTTATTTATTCTTTTAAATACGGCCACATTACCAATATGTGGAGATGGGTATTGCAGCCAGACGTGAACTTTAATTAGTCAAGTCCTGGTTAAGAGCTTAAGCTGTCTGAATCTAGCCCCACCTTCAGAGGTGACCAAGCATTTTCAATAACCACGACCTTGGCAAAGTGGCAAAAGCGTTCAACATTTCTCCATCTCTGATTCAAGTCCGTTTGTGGCTTGTGGAACACAGAACTCTTGCTCTGAAGAGATCCTAATGAATCTCAGTCTAGCAAACACTATTCATGGAGCCGGCACGCATTTTTATTAGGTGAACTCCTTCATAATCTCAGCAGCCTTAGCACATCCCAATGTAGTAACATGAGGAATACACTCTCTCAGTGAATTCCCTGTCTGAAGAAGTGAGGTAGCTGCCAGATGATATCTGCTGGAACCCTTATGGATTTATTCAATTTAAAACAATATCCTGAGATTCTGATAAAAGTCTATAAGGAGAGGGGAATTCTATCTAGAATAAGCAACAAAGTTTTTCAGTTTCAGAAATTTAATTTGATCACTACACTGTAGAAGATTAACTTTTTTGGAAGTACAACTATTTTATGCAAGTAACTAAGCAGACTACATGAAAAAGCGACACTTGCATTTTGCTTATAGGCAGATTGAATGACTCTGTCTTTTCAGATGTTGCAAAAGCTTTGCTAAATTGTAATTCATACCTTACATGATAAAATTAACATGTAAACTCGTATTGGAATGTCCTTCAGAAACAATGTAACCTGAAAGAAATAAAGATTTTATTTTTAACATTTACTCCATACATCTAGTCGTGCAGAAAACCCTTAAATGACTTTTTTTTTGTAATCCAGAAAACAGAAGAGTTTTTTGATGTCTAAACAGTTCAGCAGTAAATGTAATCTGTTACATCAAACATTAGAAAATGTTCTTGGTTAAAATACAGAGAGAACAGCACAGAAAATTTGAGTCATACCAAAATGAACCAAATATTTCAAGAACAGTATTTGTTAGAGAATATGTAAAAGTTCTATGCAATCAATGAAATAAACATCAATACCTGTGAGGAACGTGTAAGCATTATCCCTTTCTTAGTTGAGGAAAAGAGAACCAAAGTGTTTTAAGTTATTTAACATTCACATGGTCATTTGCAGCTAGCTGAGCACAAGCCTTAGCTGCAACAATTTTTCCTCCTTATGGAACCAAGTTCCCAGTCACTAGGGAAAATCATGAGAACTTGATGTAGATGACCATTGCAGAATAATCATTTTTACATAGTCGGTATAACCAAAACATGCATGCCTCATAAGCAGATCTTCCTGACATGATCCCAGCTTTTTTCACTATTGGTGTACTTCTATTTCTTTTACCTGCCAAAACTGCCTCAGTTCCGCCTGCAGTTTCAGCTCTGTTTGAGTGTTTTCAGATGCTGTCTCATACTCTCACATCGCAGGTAGAAATATAAATATTCTCCCCTGAAGGTCATACTTGGATAACCGATGTGAGAAACATCTGCACAGATGTGTCGGGGACCTCTCCAGCTAGTTTCTGCACTGAAGGTTGTGTTAGGAAATGACACTGCAGATACCACAGGTTGAAAAGGATTGAGCATACGCACCCACACACAACTATTTTGTGAATAGTTAGCTCATCCAGCTTCCATAAACTCTGTTTCACTTAAATACTCTACTCTGCTCATAGACCCTTGAAACAGGTCTGTGCACAAAGTACAAAAAAAGATGTGTTAGTAGATTTCATGTGGGGTAAGAATGGCAAATTGCACCCTCATATTGCAAACTATATAGAGAGAGAAGGAGATAAATTTACAGTCACGTACGGTTTATTATAATCTACTATCGTAGAGGCTACTATGTCTATTCTTATATTAGGAGACGGTTACCAGGTGCATGCCATCTTTCTGCATGAACACTTGGAACTAATCCTCCTGTTTCCTGGGAAACTGCTCCTCTAACAACACTGACCCTGGCTGTGTTGCTGACTTTCCAAAAGTTTTTCCAGGATACATAGGAGCATGAATTTTATTTAATATCATTTTCTTAGGTACATATACAGCATAGAAGTACTGCAACCTGACTTACCAGAAGGAGGTCTCTTTTTCTATGACATGAGATTCAGTTCTTCATGGTATATCAACATTCTGGGGAGTGGAATTACATATCTGCAGTAAAAGATCGTTATATGCCTATATACAGCTTTTCTTTTCCTCTATCTTACTTTGCTTCATGCTTTGCTATTTTAATTATCTTGCTGTAAGCCCCTACACTAAATTGGGTCAGATTTATAGCTAGAAGGAAGGGTAGAGCTGATAGCAAAGTAGATGTTGAATCTCTCCTCCCACCTTTGTCTAACATTACATGAGCATTTGCAGATACACTACTACCTGTCTGTCACTGTACTCAGAATTAGTTGTGAGTTGCCTATGACACTATTGAGGTTCAAGTATTTGAGGGTTAAAGAAGGAAAGGATGGAATAGGAAATAATAAGTTTGCCCAGAGCTGTGTGAAAGATTCTTAGGTAAATTCATCACCTTTCAAAAATAACCCTGAGAGGTATGTTTTCCAAGAGAAGTTCTTTGTAATCTTAACTGTATCATTTAGTTGCATATCTTTTAAATCTCAACTAACACAGTCTTAGAGATAAACTTTTTTTTTTGTCATTTTCATGTTAAAAAATTACAGATTTTTTTCCCTTTTGTGATTGTAGGGGAGGAAAGAAAGACTCATAGAAAAGGGGGATATAGGATAATATTAAAAAAAAAAAGTCATAAATTCTGTTTTGATTTTTTTTAAAATGTTCCAATCGTGATTACTACTACTATTACTGGTAGAAGATGGTCTAATTGGCACTTGCCTCTAATTTGTTTTTTTTAACTCAATATTGAGAAGAACATAGTAGCAGAACTTTCAGAAAGACGTATAATATTTACGCATTTGTGCTGATAGGCAAAAAAAATCTAAAAAATTTTGTTAGGCAAAAAAATCTAAGAAATAAACCAGTCCTTAAGTCCTTAATATATATTAAATCCTTAATATATATTAAATATTATGAGTACAACATGCAGTGAATAATGGTTTATACCAGCAAGCTTGAGCTCAGGCCCCTAAATGGTCTGAATATTAACTGGGAAAAATAGTTACCAAATATACTATGAGGCTAAATTTTGTTTTTCTTCATTAGTCTCTGTATCACTTCTGCTGTATGTTAATTTGGCTTTTGTTCTTTTTGTTTTAAACAATCAGATTCTTTTTTCCAAATTCCAGGGAAACTTGATGTCTATTTTTACCTCAGTTTTGCAAAGAATTATCTGTGATTGTTTAAATTTCAAGACTTATCTTTTCCAGTCAATATTAAATTACATAGTACTTGGAATATGTATATTAGTGATTACGGAAGATAAAGAATACAACACTGCAAGTGGTTTCCTGGATCCAGAGTTCTGTTATCACTGACAGAGCTTCTCAGATAAGCAACTGATTATCATATATATATATTACACACACTTATGAGTGTCCAACTTTTACAATTCCCAAAGAGGAAAAGTTCTAAAGATGGTTTGCAAATGCAAAGGCTGAAATTTTCAAGCGAATGCTCTCTACTGAAGTTACCAGGATTTTTCCATCAACTATGAAGGGCTTAGTATCTTGTTCTAGATTTGTTGAAGTGTTCTATTCAGCAGTTAAGAGTTCCATGTTCCCTGGACATGGAAATTCCTTGAGAAATTTCCATTTTTTGGAAGGCTGTAAAGCCAACATCTTAACAACTAGAGTCTTCAGTGCAGTCTTACTCTGATTATGACCTGAAAGATGGATCTTGGAGCCAGAATTTTTAAAGATTCAAGCTACGATTGAGAAGAACGCTTTCCCAATATTAATTTTTCTTAAATATGGCTATTTGTCCTGATTTCAAAAATATTGACTGTTTTTTCAACCTTTCATTGTTTCTATGAGCAGAGTAAGAGAGTACAAACATGAAGTTCTGAGACCATAAACATTATGTAATTTTCATTAAGTAATAAGTTTTCATTAACAAACATGTTGCTGAGCCTCTTCTTTCAAAGTACAGAATTAAGCTTTTCATCTCAGAAATAGTCTTTTATTGAATCACATTAAGGTGCAAGATTGCCAATTGCAGTGGGATTTCAGATATTTGAATCAATGATAGCTGTAGTCCCATAGCCTTTTGTAAAATAGTTAGCATGAGAGCTATCTGCAGAAAATAAGTTTACATTCCCTTTGTGACTTCTTTGTCCTACCTATGAATTTCAAAGGAAAGTTTATCTTTTTAATTTTACTCTCAGAAATAGGTCACACTGACTTCTAGAAGGCTTAGCATTAGGAAATCACTTTTCCTTTAGGAGATACAAATCTTAATGAATAGAGCCAAAAATGTCTTACTCTTTAGAATAGGTTTATTACTGATTTATCAGTTCATTATCCTCCTAATTTCCCCATTTATAAATCTGGAAAATCTGATTAACTCTTGGACTATCCTCATGTCACTGTCTACCCTATATTATATTAAATCCTCTGATGACTCACTAAGATCATTTCCCTAGCTTTCCTGAACCCTACAGATATTTTACATGCCCAAAACAAAACAAAACACACAGTGTAGTATAGATTCAAGTTAAATGCCTCAACTCTTCCCCCCAAAACTATTTGGCACCACAGAACAAATGATTTAACATCTTTTTTCACCAGTCTGAATAATTAAATGTTTTAAATGCTATTTACATTTTTGATGAAAAGCAATACTTAAAATTTCATAAATAATAAGTATGCATAATTTGTGTTGCAATTGCTTACTTTACAATCTCTCTTGTTGCTATTTAACACATTGCTAATAGGTTTTTGGCCTATAGTTTTTAAATGGACGGGTTTATAATCTATGGTTTTTTTCCACTGGAAGTAGGTATTTCAAGTTTTCCTATATCTTACAAGTAGAAAGAAAAAGCGAATTCTTCAGTTACTTCAGTGTACTGACCAAGACTATTTTATATTTTAGGATTTATGACTAATCTACTTTTTTTGAAATGCAATTATACTTGTCATGGAAGTCATGCTTTCCTCTTCTCTCACTTTAGAACAAATGTTAAATGTAAGATGAAATATTTTCTTCCATTTTCATGTCTTAGAATTATATAAAGTGTTCCAACCTGATAGGAGATGAGGAACAAAACTGAAATTTTGCTACAATGAATCCAGTATGTTCTGAAAGTAACAGTTAATACAGGTACCTGATTTTGCTTAGGTATTCTATTACACTGGAACTGTTTTAAGATCTTATGGGATCTCCACTGCTAGAGCATCTGGAAGCAACAAATCCTGAACCCTCTGATCCTGAGCTCTCTATCTTGTTTGAGGAACTTCCTCCTCCTCCTCCATGATAGAGCTGAGCACAGTGGACATTTTACATTGTCTCATGCAATTTTTAAGTATTTATAACAACGTAAGTCTGTGAGTTTTATTTTGAATATTAAGGAAAACTAGTTCTCAGTGGAAATATGACACTAGAAAAAGTTCAAATTTTGTATTTATGTATTCCAACTCTCTTAGGAGGATTAGAATCTTTTCCTTACAAAAATAGAGTAAAAAAAAAGCTCCCTCCTTCACAGCAATACTTATTCAACAAAAAGTGGCAGACTTTCCTTGGCTACCTAGAGGTAGACATCCTTCAGCTAAGGCTCACAGCTCAAATTTGTCTCAAAGGAGTGCTTTTTAGAGATAAGAAGATGGAAAGGGTAGTGTTGAAGTGATATACAAAGCATTTATGTTAGTTACCTGCTACCTAGTTCTTAAATCATTGTTCAAGGAAAAATCCTGTCATTGTGTGTTGATTATGATTTTTCTGCATATAAAATCTTTTTTAAATTCAGAATTTTGAGGTAATCTCTGTCATCCCTGAAAACATATCTCTCTTCTCGCATCTTGTTTCTCTCTGAATTTATTGCCCATATTTTCCAGTTGCGACTCAGCAGATCAAATCAATCAACAATTACAGCCTGTTCAAACAATCAAGACTCAAGTAAGTGCTTTTGTAAAACACGTAGGAATTTTCCTGAATGGGAAAGTTTTGTTTCTTTGGGGCACCTACTGATAGAAAACAAGTGACCCCACAAGTTAGGCTCCACTTCAACCTAGATTATTTCAATTTAAAAAACTATGACACAACTTTCCAACTCCAAAGATATTAATCTGTGACTGCATACTAGTTGTGAGATGAGATATTCTTCAAGTTTAAAACACTTGGCAAGTGGATACAGAATAGATTATTCTTGTCAACCATCAGTGCAAGATTTCTCAAGTGACTTTGTTGTTGCTGTTGAAAACCTGCAGCACCTGAGCAGAGTTGCACTGATCTGTACTTCCAATAATATAAAAGAAAATTACATGAGTCTGTACGAAGATTCTCCAGATCAACTGAAGAAATGAAAAGAAAAAAGAGTTAAATTGAAATATTATAGCATTGTCCCTTGTTCAGGACCTGAGGTTATTGTATCTAACTGTACTCGATAGGATTATAAATCATGCTGCAGAGATTAACTATCTCTCACCAATCATTCACTGCTTTAGAGCATTTGTCTTCCTATGGATAACATTCCATAAGTAACAAGACTTACTAGGATATACACATATTAAAAAGAAAAATGCATTAATAATATTAATGCATAGGCTCCGGTGAGTATTCACTTTTACACATAATGACATTAATACTGTAAAATCCCTACCAGTCCAGTATATATCTAAAATTCTATTACTATATTATTGATTAATCACTTGAACTTTAAATTTAGTTTGAGAAGGATCTGAATGATTCAAGTACATTATCAATTTATCCTAGAACACATTGTCTGTCAAAATGAAGAGACTGGAAGGTACCCTTAAGCAGTAGAAATCCATTATCATGCAGTTGTCTTTGAAAATACCATATACAGTGCAATCTTCATTATGCTTAACAAAATAAAGTTGTTGAAAGAAATACTGTGTAGCATCTCAGATAATTCATGTATCTTTGAAATACAAATTTTAGCTAATTATACAGTTTTTGTTTTAACAACTATAATACATATTGATGAGTATACTACTAGAATAAAATGTTTATCTGTATTTACTAAAACTGAATACTTCTAAGATTTGAATGTATATACACCAAAGCATAAACTAACAAGAGGCAAGTTGTTCTATCCACTTTATTTCAACATATCTGCAAAAACTCAGTCATAGAAAGTCCTTAACATCATTTTTTATCTGACAATCCCTCTTTCTAGCTAATAAAACAGTGTATCATCTAAAGGTAATTCTTCATTTGTGTGCCATTGTGCACTGGGCAGAAGGGCCTAGGTAAGACATGATGCAAAGCTTTATAATCTCAGCCGAACATAACCAAGTACAGGAGAGCTCCCTTTGTACAGTCGAACGATTTTACACACTTATTGGTTACACAAGAACAATTTCAGTCAATTGTTCATGGCAGTAATTGTCTTCTGAAGGAATTTTTAAAAATAGAATATTTGTATTGCAAAGTCTGATTATTTACTAATTCTATTTGTGGATGTCTTTGGCAAGAACAGCACAGACTTTTGTGTTCTTTGGCTTAAAGCTCTGTGCACATCACATTAACAACACAGCAATATGTTACTCAACAGAATATAGACATTTAGTAGGTCATGGAGGACATGATAATATTTTTCATAATCTGAACATTAATGTCATATTCAGGAAATTAAGAGCACGCAGATTGATTTCAGTCAGATTCAGATTTGTCCTGATGTGGCCATCATACAAGAAGAACTTTTAGGAGCAACTTTTCCAAGACAACTTGCCTTTGACTGAGAACCTGACATAAAATAAATAAATAAAATGAAAGAAAAGAATGTATCACTTCAAATACCATAGTGCTATCTTGAGAAAAATGTAGAAACAAGAGAAGACAATTTTAGAAACACTGTTGAAGATTTAAAACAGACAAGCAAATGAACAAGCAAAACCACAACAAAATTAAATATATCTATTAGTAACATAACATCAACCTCTTTTTTCTGAGAGATTCTATCTGATTTTGTTAGTATATCCTCCATTAACTTAGTATTCTATCCTGTTAGGTATAGCTGTCTATGATTTTGCATAAATTGCAATATTTGTAAATTGTTTATTAAGTCTCCACATCTTTTCCTAGACTACATACAGTAGAAACCATCTTAGACTGCAACTATTGTGCCTACAAAAGTCTATAATAACGCATACATATGTATGTATGCGTTAGAAGTACATGTGTACAAGAGCTTGTATGCAAACATAGCTTCTGCCTTCTGATACACTAATGTACAAGCAAGAAGACTGTAACATTGAAATATAAATTTTAATTTTATTTTTGATGCTGATCGCCTTCAGATTCATTTCTAATTAAAGCTCTGCAATTATTTCACTGTTGTAATATCTCCAAAAGGAAAAGGTTTCAGTTAGTAGAACAGAAAATATTTTTGTCGCCCCGTCTAAATGTTCCCATTCCAGGCGTTCAAGAGCAAAAGATATCTCAATTGAACTGAAATATTTTGTGTTTATTCATACATCACTACAAAAAAAAAAAAATCACATTTTGCAAAGTGTTTCGCTAAATTTTTTTCAATTTCATTGCTAAAACACCTGCAGCAAATTAATGGAAATTTTATGAAAAGTTCTAATTTAAACAAACTACATTTGTGTTGCAGTTGACTAAGTAGGAAAAGACATTGTTCCACTTCATTTTGGATGGATCACTTTCCACATGCTTACAAAACCCGATTTCTGCAATGGGATAACCACTCTGGTCACTGGCTCACTTAAAGGAATTTCCCTCACTTTGAAATCTATATAAAAAAAGAAGATTTATTATTTTGACTTTGAGCAATAACTGTTTTGCATGCATTTGTTTTAAGAACCAGAATGTCCTGTGTCTTCTTTTCAACCAGGGCTTTAAAAAGACATGGTTGCCTTTAACAACTTAAGAGCTTCAATCTCAATACTTTAGGTTGATCTATTTAGGACTCACTGGTCCCCTCCCATATCTCCCCAATAGATCTTCTAGTAAATTATATAACCAGATTTTAATTTATGGAGGAGGCTCGTGGGGCGTCACACACACGAGCCTGGCCAAGATGCCGCTCCGAGGAGGCTTCAGGTGGGAGCAGGGGATGCCCGCTTACGATCCCGCGTCACATGCACACGCCACTCACTGGCCGCACACACACACCACACACAGAAGAAACACACACAGGGGTCAACAGCAGGACATCTATTTATTGGGGGGGCGGATCGGAATATATACGGGGGAGCTGAGCCATTCTGAGCCTCCCGCTTGGTGGTGCCACAACCACCCTGGCACCACTAATTGGCGGGTGGTGCCCTGGCCAGCTACAATTGGGTGCCTCAGGATTTTTCCCATCATTGGCTAATCCCCACAGTGGGAGGTCCTGTGGCCCTGATCAGCCAGAAGCTCCCGGACTGCCCGGCAATGCCGGTCAGGCCCAGGAGCACTCAGCCCCCATCTTGCCAAGGTCATCGGGAGATCAGACGGCCAGCTCACCCATACATTCCTATAGCCTCCCATATAACTATTTACACTATTTACAAATATATACAAATGGAGGCTGCCTGACCTGATCCTCTCTTGCGCACAAAATCAAGAGGCAGGACTGCGTCCTGCAACACAAATATGTCTAGACTTTGCTTGGATTGTATGAGGTGTATACTCTTTATTTTACTTTTAACCTAGGGTTTCAGTCTTCTTTCTATCACAACACTAAATATAAAGAGTAACTTTGAAAATAAGTAAATAAATAAATAAATAAATAGCAAGGAAGTTAAGAAGAATTGCCTACCAGTGTTCGCATTTAATAGCTTTGCAATTTGGCACCAGTATCATCTTCACAGGTGTACCTCTGGCTCTCCCACACATACACAAAGAACAAGAGCATGTAGCTGAAGGAGAAAGTCAGTGAACTTGATCGACTAGCAATGACTAATCAAATTAAACTAGATTTCACTAGGATTTTGGAATTGGCTACAGCATTACAGTAAGATAGCAGAGAGAAACACGAAAGAAGCCACAAAAATGAAAATCCAAATATTTTCATGATCTGTGTCACTGACTACCTCTCTAGCATCTCTCAAAGATGCATACAGCTGAAACTTAAAATAATGCCTCTCTACTGTTAGAGTTTTCATTTTTCTCTCATTGTATTTTCTTTTCTTTTCTCTCAACAGAAAAGAGTTTGTGTTAAATAGATAAAATAATTTTATATTAAACTGGAAAAGAGGAAGGAAAACAGTAATTGAGTGAAAGAAAATACAAACATGACTCACTCTTTATCTAGCATGATACTACACTACATTAAATTTGATCTTACCAAAATCTGTTTCTGTACAGGTCTAGAAAACAGGTATAGTGTATGGATTATATATGGATGTAGATGCAAAGAACTAAAATATGAAAGAAGAAAACCTATTTGGCACACTAGGACCTGAAGACAGAAAGAAGGGAACATTTGAATATAATGCCAAATTCGATTCATACAAATAAGCTGACTTTAGATATATAATAGAAGTAAGCATTGATTCTGAAGAAGAAAAACATGCAAGTCCTCCATTCAAATCACAGTATAACCAATACTGTAAAAGTAAGGCTCATTCTTTCCTGCTCATAATCATCAACTTATAGTTAGAGCCTACAAAAACGAGACATGACTATGCAGAGTAATCTTGAGCAAGTTGAAATTTTTGTCCCATATGTTACTTTAATGGATTTTGTTCCATTAAAGAATACAAAAAGATAAGAAGAGACACTATTTAATGCTGTTATGTTGCTGAGAACAAGAGCAAAACCATCCTCCTCTGGAAAGGACGTTTCCAAAACGTCCTCCTCTGCTAGTATGTACAAATGTATGTATTATAGTGGTAGTTACTGTTTACTGCAATGATAAATTTATTTTCTTAAGCATTTGTATAAGCACGTTTACACAGCTTGCGATTTATCATTTGTTAGGAAATTAAATCTCTCCAGCTCTTCCATCTTATCTGCAGACATTTTAGGTCTTCCTATCAGCCTTCTTCCACCTTTCAGAGCACTGTTGATTCATATTAAAGTCAAACATATGTTTACATTACACAAGGTCTCTGTCTGCTATGACTAGACCAAATATAGTCAATAAATGCATCATCTAGGATTTTATTTGTTCCTTATACCAAAAACTGTGAAGACATAAAATGTTATCTGCAAAAAGTGTTACTAAAATGTTTTATAATGCTAATATTTACTCACTTCATAAGTATAAATATATTACAGAAAAAAGCTAATTTTACATTACTATATATTTTAGCTAACAAGTCACAGAAAGTGATAAGGTTGATTAAGTTATGTCAGATAAAATAACAAATTTACAAGTTATGGGAAATTCAGAATTCTACAGATAAATACTGAGTTTTTTGTTTACAGTTAGAAATGGTACTGAAATATAGCTAATAATGATCTATGAGTAAATATATTAAAAGAAAATTTAAAAACGTTCAGCACTACAGAGAGAAGAAATTAATCTAGGTCAACAAATCAAGAAAACTGTTGTATGGACTTATTTTCCCTTAAACTAATATTAGAGAAAAAAAAAAAAAAAAAAAAAAACAAAAAAAAAAAAAAAAAAAAAAAAAAAAAAAAAGACAAAAACAAAAACAAAAACAAAACTAAAACCCAAGTTTTTCAACAGACTTTCAACATTACCTTGAACAAAAGGGAAAAAAGTCCCTAAGGATAGACACTCCGGAGTTCTTAGTTTGACGAATGGCTCCAATTGGAAAGAAAATTGCAATATGTAAAAATAGAGAACAAAATTTTGAACAAAATTGAGAACAAAAATTCTCTAAGAACTAAAAAATAAAAACACGCACAGAGACAAAACAATAAAATTAACATTCTAAAGATCAAAAAAGTTGAAATGAATGCATATGCAATAAATCTTTGTTTTGCTTGTTTTGCTTGAAAAAAACAGGGGATTTGCCTTTTCCAGAACATGACACCTTGCAGATAACTAGATAAAATAGGAAAATTAGTTTTTGCAATATTAATTACATCTGACATTCTAGGAAGCAAGTGTAAACCGGAAGTGTACAGGGATCAACGTAGAGCAAAAAACATGAAAAAGATGAAAAAAGGAATGGAAAAACTTCCTTAAGAGGAAAGAAAAAGCGAGCTGGGCCTTCTCAGCAGTGGCCAGTGATAGGACAAGGGCCAACGGGTCCAAACTGAAACACAGGAAGTTTCATCTGCATATGAGGAAGAACTTGTTGCCTATGATAGGGACAGAGCAYTGGAACAGGCTACCCAGGGAGGTGGTGGAGTCTCCTTCTCTGGGGATGTGACCCTGTGAMACGGGYTCTTGGTGTCCCTGCTTGAGTGGGGCAGGGCAGCGGAGGCAGGGGGGCACACGCAAAACGMCACCTCTACAGTTCCTTTCTAACCTCCACCAGTCTGTCATTCTGTGTAATGAAACAAAACAAAAGGAAGATAAAAACAAAAAGATAAAATAAAACAAAACAAAAACCAAAGCAAATCAAACTAAACCAAATGAAACTAAACTAACTAATAAAATAAAATAAAATAAAATAAAATAAAATAAAATAAAATAAAATAAAATAAAATAAAATAAAATAAAATAAAATAAAATAAAATAAAATAA